>CAUYQG010289061.1:27500-59473 GCA_963574415.1 Tarsius wallacei
TTCCTGGATCACTTCACATGCCTGGCAACAGCCAAATTCAGCGGCATGTATCACACAGGCCCACTAGCACCAACTCTTCCCTCTGGTCTGCCATAGCTAGGCCAAATGATGCCATGGGACCTAGAACTCATAACAATAGAAAAATCCATAAAATCGCCTTGGCTCCCCCCACCCATCATATGACTGAATTACTTCTAAATTTGACAAATATATGCTGCCTGCAGATGTTCATCTCATATATTTTTTATTGCAAGTAAATGAAATAGACAAGATCCCCCTGTGGAACACACAATCATTAATACCTCAAAGCTACTCTGCACCAGACCCAGATCATTCCCTTCAGTCCTAACAGGATCAAATTCTTTCCAAATCCCATCTCATGATGGCTGCTCAAAGGGAAGGAGGAGAGTGTTCTCAGAGTTGCTGCTTCACCTCTGTGAAGGTGTGACTGCTCTGTGCATCTGGAACAGAGGCCTGTGGAGTTTCCAGGGCTGACACAGCCTCCCCTTACACGCCACACAGCAGCTGGGCTGAGATTTCCCTAAGGCTCCTCCATAGAGGCTAACGTTTCCCAGCTCCAGTTTGAAGCTGAAAAGTGGAAGCCCAGTTTCCACATTGATTCCCTGAGCAGGAAGCTGAGAATGTGAGAGTGAGTCACCTTTTGTGAGCCAAAGTCTGTTAAACATCCCTTTATTTACTATAGTGAAAAGTCAGGAAACTATGGGGGTTTAACTCCCAGTCTCCTCTTTTCCATCAAAATAGTCCTACCTATACTTTTCCAAGGGTAAGATGAAAATAAATTTCACAGAACACTGAAGATGGGGTGGGAGTTATATGGCATGGCTGTGTAATTCACACTGATCAAGTTCCTTCTATCTGCCAAACACTGTGCTAGGCACTGTACTTCCATTTGTCTCCTTTCATCCTCCCAACACGCTTTAAAGCAGCTATCAACTCCACTTTATAAATCACAAAATCAAGCCTCAGAGAGAAATCTGCCCAAAGTTATACTTCTGGTGAGCCTTCAATCTCAAGTTTGTCTGTGGTCACACCTAACCTCTTTTCTGTAATCTTTATTGCTTGTTTAGCTCAAAGAGTTTGGGCCAGTGCTGATAACAATGTCAACCATTTTACTTCCATTCATGTACTAACCCTACAAATATTTATTGAGTATGGATGCTAAGTTTACTATGCATTGTAAGACGTGCCATTCTAAAGGACCCACAAAGTGGGAGAATAGCAGAAGCCGCCAAAAAAAGCTTGACAGTGCAGGAGGACTTACGGAGATGGGGGAGAAATAAAGTAAGAGACAAGACTGCATGATGGTAGACTGGGACATATTGTCAAGGGCCTTGAGTGCCCTTGAACACTAAGAGAACTGCACTTGGTCATAAGTCAACAAGAAGTAGAAAGTAAAAGAGAAGAAATCATGGGTATGCAACAAGAAGACACAATAAGTTCACAGAAGAAAGGGAGGAAGATATAAAATGGAAACAATACAGAGCATAACCACAGCTGGGTCCACACAGTCTTAGAAGAAAACAGAGAAGAATGAGGAAGAAGGTGGCTATCACGAAGTTAGAAGAATGTTCAGTGGGAGTGAAGGCATAGGAGAGGCGAAAGCAGAGAGGAGGGTAGTCAATTGGTGAAGTAGAGTTCAAGATCTTGCAGGTGGACCCTCTTCTGAGTAAAGATAAGATTGAGGTCTGGTTATTTGTGTTGATTCTGGAACAGCAGGGATGTTCACTGAATATGAATAAGTCAATTAATTACCTTTAACAAGAGGCTGCCCAGGTATAAGCTCTCCTTATATAAGGCCAATATAGTATGTTGAATAATACCTGTCTTCATAATATCCACATACAGGTGCTAATGGAAGGGATGACCTTGGAGAAGGAAACACCTGCAAAACAGGCCTAATCATCTGAGCTGACAACCAACCACTTTATATAGGAGTGAGCAAGGATTGAAACTTGTATGAATCATAACTCAGTTATCTCCAGGCCAGACCTGTCTAATCCACTTTCATGGCCAGAATACTCGAACAGGTTGAACTTCCATTCAGGTATCTCTGGATTGAAATGTCCAAACACATTCTGATTAAAACAAGGAATGAGCATGGCTACCATTGTTTCCCACTCCAAGGTGAATTTGAGAAATATCTCATCCTTCTCAGTTTTGAACCATCTTATTATCTAAACCACTTTCATTAGCTGCCAAAGAGTTTTAACAAGTTTCTTTAGTTTTGTTTTGAGGCAGAAAAAAAAGAACGGAAGAGAGACATGTACCAAAATAACCAGCTTTAACAAATGGCTACTGGTTTAAAAATAGGGTAGGGGTTTAAGTTTTTGCCTTTATCTCGGTGGTTGACCTTGCTAATACAGTATGTAGATCTCTTGCCAACTAATCGGCGGACTGTAAAGCACGGCTTCAAGCTGTGGTCAATGATCTGTAACAGGAATGAATGAGAGGGTTTTAGCAGCCAGGATCTGTAGCCTACTATCTGTATCTGACAGCTGTCACCCTCTCTGCAGAGGCCAAGGCCTAGACCTTCATTTAAAAGCAGCATGGCTGATCAGATTACTGGGACAGTGTGTCAAAACTGACTGCGCTGAACTAGGGAGACAGAAAGTAAATCTATAAATAGCAGTCTTGCTGCCTCCATGAAGCACTGAAGGGTAACCAATATTGAGTAGCAAATGCAATGTTTAGTCTTTGCAGCCAGTAGGATACAACTGCAGCCAGATCAGAAGCCTTGCTCTATGATATAATGTAATGGAAAGACCAGCTTTATGGGCAAGAATTTAAAAGAGTTACATTCTTGGCAATGGTAATGGTCACAGAGCAATAATTGGTTTGAACCAACTTTATGAGCTAACAAGGTTCCCTAGCACTTAATAATGTCCTCAGGGCACAGGGACTCAGCAAGTCACCTTTCCCATAATGTGCTGGCTGCCTGTTTCTGACAGTCCATGGGGACCGCCAGTGTTGAAACACAGAGAGTGATAAAATAAGAGGCTCTCCATTTGATATCTATTATAGATGTCAACTGGGTCTTCAACCAGAACAGCTGCGCAAAGTACTTGGGGAGAGCAGAGCATCATGAGGGTGAGTTATCTATATACCATGCTGATAGCACGGCTTAGACACTGGACATCACTGAGTTATTAATGAGGCAGCTGACATTTTATAGTATGTACCAACTCTTCCAAGAACCGTTTGTCACCCTTCAAGGTTTCCGTTGATAAAACTGGGATGTCTAAAAATTTGCCAACAACCACAGAAAGTAACCCTGAGGTCATGTCAGAGGGTGTAAAAGAATGTGCTTACTTGGCATTCAGCAAACACACAAACGGAACACTGGTGGCAACAGTGTTTCAAAGGTCTTTCCAGGTTGCACAGTTGCCAATCAGCTCTGGTCTGGCTGCCAAGGATAAGGATGTGGAGATGGTGGATTCAGGAGCAGTGCATAATAACCAAGCCATCACAGGCCTGGCATAGGTGAGTGAGACCTCAGATCCCAGCATAGGCACTGGGGTCTTGTAGGATGAAGCAAACAGGTGTCCTTAGTCTGCCTGCTTGAGACCACTCTTCACCTGGGTGAATACACAAGAATTAGGCAAGCACTTTTTTCCCCAAGGTGGGTCCAATTGCCCTGGCTCTTGTGTAAAAAGTTCAACTTAAATACTAAATTTCAAAAAAAAAAAGAAAACATTAAAAAAACAATATTAGTCATAGCTAACACTTCCATATGCGAAGCACTGAGAGATTTATGGGTATAACCCATTCAGTCCTCACAACCTGATGAGATAGCTACTTGCATTATCCCTAGTTTACAGATGAAAACTGGAAACACAGAAAGGCTAAATAAACTTCTCAAGGACACACAGTGCAAAAATCAGGATTCAAATTTAGGCAGGCTGGCTCCAGAGCTACTACATTGATTCTTCCTTGACCCCCCAAAATTGTCCCCTTAAGAAGATACCATATTAGAACGTGAACATGTGCAAATAAAAGATCAAAATGACTTTTCAGAGCTATGTAGGAATAAAAAAATAAGGAGGAAGAACAAAAGACCATCTGTTCTGATGGCTCTGTGACTCGAAGTATTTATTCTGCAGCATTCATTCCACACACATTTCCTAAGCACACCTATCTCCAGGCACCATGTTAGGCTGCGGGTTGTAAAAATGAACAAGAAACAGCCTCTGAGAAACCCAGTCTAGTGTTTTTGTTCATACGGTGCCTTTCTCCTGGAATGCTATTTGCTTTGGCCTCTTCAGACATTAGAAAACACTTTGACCTAAGGAACACAACTGGGGTTCGGGGCATACAGCAGGGCAGGGACAGCAAGGAGGAGCATCTGCAGCTCTGTTCCTGGCTCACAGAAAACAATCACAAGAAAGGGCTGTGAACAAAAATGAGTAGATAAGCCTTTAGGCTGACACTCAGGCCTGTCTACACCATAGCAGCTAGTCATTTTGCGGCTCCTGCCGGCACTTTGTGCTATCCAGAGAGTAGGATGAGCCCAGTTAAAAAGTCACATGCGTTCCTTGTCTTTAAAAGTGTCACACTGGCTTTCTGTCACTCTCTTGGAATCCCTGATTCTAGAGCTGTGAAGGGGTAACTGGAGATCAGTTAATTCAACCTCCTTCATTTAATGGATCAGAAAGCAGGGCCCCCAAAAGGTTAAATGGCTTGCCTAAGGACAAAGAGCCAGAGGGGTAGAGCCAGGATAGGACCCCAGGTCTGGGACTCCTCAACGGAAATTTCTTTTTTTACAACCCTATATAGCTGCCCATAGAATGCAGTACTCTGAAATCAGTAAATTCAATCAAGTCAAACGTGTGTTTTGAAAAAAGTCAAGGAGGAAGAAATAGAGTTTGAAGAACATTCAACATTCATGAGGTGTTCCCATTTCAGGTCACTGGAGACATTTCTCTGGTGAAAAGGTTTTCTTAATAAAGGGTTTCATTGGCCAGTTGGATCAAGACATGCACACACTGATATTTTGCTTCTAGCAATACCTTAAACCCCCAGTTAGGCAAGTATAAAAAAACGGCAATGGCCTTGAGAGTGCAGCATGGTTTATACATGGCATACACATCTTTGAGGATTTGGAGAAATCTACAAGGGATCCAATGCTTTTCCACCTATTGACATTTACAAAGCAGTTTAAATCATGCATGAGAGGCCTCAGGCACATGCAGTTCACAAAACATAACTCTGAGCTCCCAGGGAATTTAAGCTGACCAACACTCTTTATTAGAACCGACAGTGAAAGACAGCTATTGCGAAATTCGTACCAGAAATGCAATACCAAGATGACAGCCTTAATGCCAGTGGATATATTATGTAGATTACCTGACTCAAATCTTTCTTGTTAAATAAGTTTCATGCATTCTTTTTTTCTCCTCAAGAATATCCTTCTGGCTTCACTAGGGGAGTATTCTTTAAGTTCTTTGATCATTCATCTGTTTTTCAATATTTTAGACATGCTAACTTAGCACGAAAGATCAGATGGAGATATTTAAACAGTGGGAAACAGTTAAACCTTTAAATGAACAACAGAGCTGAACCACAAATTAAATATTTCAATGTTATTTTTCATATGCTGTTCTAATATTTAATAGTATCTAAAAAGAAATATTTTCCTAAGGCTGATCCATTCTGGATATTCAATTCTCATGTAATCTAAGAGTTTATATATATGTGTGTGTGTGTGTGTGTGTGTGTGTGTGTGTGTAATTATAAATTAAAGATAATTTTAGCTGGGTGCTTTTACAGGTCAAGAATTTCGAGGAAATAGGTCCCAATAAAAACTAGACAGGACAAAGGACAAGAAGCACAATTTTCCTCTCTAAACTTCATAGATATTGAAATACAATGCAGATATTTTAAATTCTGCTAGACCAGGAGACAGAGAGAAGAGGTCAACACGACTAAGACAGAAAAGGAAGATGTTGGTAACTTGGTACTGGTGGGAGTTGGCCAAAGGCAAATTTGTCAGAGGCTGAATTATAGTAAAAATGCTATTATTTGGAGTTGTCTTCGTTTCTGAATGAGTCAGATTATGTGCTTCCTTTTCTAGACTTTCCAAACTGCCTCAACCTTACATACGCTGTAAGGTTATCGCATTTAAGTGGCAGCACTTTCTTCCTAGGGGACTACCTTTTCTAAGCAACATAATAACAATAAATTAAACACAACTAGATAAATGCTTCTATAGTCAAGGTTTATGTCACTTGGAATGCTCTCAGTGTTTGTGTATAGTATGTATCTGACTGCCTTGAACTTGCTTATCTCTTGTATTCAAATAGTTACAACAAAGGGGTTCCAGAGTCTGTGAGCACAAAGCTTTGTCTGTAGTCTCAGTAAATCATACACTACCCTCATATAATTAAATATTTTTCAAATATAGGATGCTTCAGTAATTATTAAAGTACAAGCTCCTTTTAAAAGCAGAGCTGAATTCATAGTAGCCTTTTATTCCTTATGTATTTTTATGGACAACTTCCATAAAAGTAGAGAGAACAGTATTATAAACTCCCATCTGCCATTGCCCAATAATTATCAACTCATGGCCAGTCTTGTTTCATCTATACTCTACCCGTTTCCATTACTCTCACTTTTTCAGACAATTAAAAAACAAACCTCAGATGTTATACCATTTTATCCATATGTATTCCTGAATATGCATTTTGTATCTTTAAAATTACAAGATGATACAGGTACAATTATTACTATGTAGGGACTTTTTTTAACATTTAAAAATTATCCTCGGCCGGGCTCGGTGGCTCAGCCTGAAATCCTGCACTTTGGGAGGCCGAGGTGAGTGGATTGCCTGAGCCTGCGGGTTCGAGACCCGCCTGGGCAACTTGGCGAGACCTCATCTCTACAATAAACCAAAAAATTAGCTGGGCGTGGTAGCACGCACCTGTAGTTCCAGGTACTTGGAAGGCTGAGGCGGAAGAATCGCCTGAGCCCAGCAGGTCGAGGCTGTGGTGGCCGGGAGCGGCCACTGCACTCCAGTCTGGGTGACAGAGTGAGACTCCAACTCCAACTCCAAAAAAAAAAAAAAATTATCCTCATACTCAACAAACAAACAAATTAAAGAACCTCTTTACTAGATGCTTCCATGGGTCTCAATCATTTGTTCAAGTTCAAGAGCTGAGAATTTCTAATCATTATAACCACCAGAAACTAGCAAGATGTATGTAGTTGGTATTTCATGAATGATTTTCAAATGATTTCTTGAATGATACTCATTATATATGTAAACATAAACATACTGAATTATTGTCATCAAAGTCCAGTACTAAAAATATTGATAGAGTTAGCTTGAAATAAAACCACCTTAAAAGGATTACTTTTCGTGCTGAATAAGAGATACATCATGCATCCTGTAATATAAGTAGTAAACATAATTTCACACCCCACAGGCAAGCCACAGTCTTTCAAAAGATGATAATAAGGAAGGTGCAGATATATTTTTATGTGCTGGGTATAAAAATACACAATGGTGAGCATCCAAGATCATGTGCAACCCATAAGTGACCCTTCAGACACTGTATATTGAGAAGATTGAGGCAGTCTGACACCCTACAATCATCTAAATAAACTTCCAAAAAACCGTCTTTTCTGCTTATAGATATCTTTTTAAAATCATAGCACTAAATGTATTATTTGATCCTAATAGAACTGACAGCTGATGACATAATGCAAGAAAAATAATCTACTAGTGACCTCAAATGAAACCACAAAGACATTAGGCTAATGGAAGTGAAATTGTTCATTGCATAATGATTTTACTTTTTTATTTCAAATTAAAATAAAAAGCTAACCTAAACCTTCCTCAATATATTACATTTGGAAACTAACCACAAAATACTTCCAGAAAAGGGGCTTATTTCAGAAAATCCATATGCATTTGGATTTTTTTTTTCAAGAGAAGCAAGCTTTCTATATCACAGCGTGGTTAAATGTGGAAAAAAATGCAGCAGTGATATGAAATAAGTGAAGATCATTGATCTGAAATAGTCTATAATTACCGTTTTAAGGGCAGAACACCTGTTTCACTGAGGGAACATACATATGCAGTACACTTCCTCACTATAATTATGAGAGTAAATGATGTCCCACAGTTTCTCAATTTCCATCTCTTTTCTCTGATTTTCAATACTGCAGGTGGGCAGTGAGAGACAGCCCGTTTGAAAGGATACCTGGTAGACCCAATCCCACTCCCCCATCCCCTGGAAGTGGAGCACTGCTCTTTACTCTCCATCCAAACACATCAAGAGTGCACAAGGCAGATCTTAATAATACATAAACAGGATAATACCCTGAAGCGAGAAACAGAGCCCATTAAAATAGACAAAACCAGTGAGCTCTTCGAACACCTTTTTCTTTAAAATAACAACAACAACAACAACAACAAAAAACCCCAACTTATCCTATCAAAAAACCAAGCTCAACAGGGAAACAACACATCTAACTGGGAATAAGAAATATAGATGGGATTATTCAAAGATGTCTCATAGCATCATAAACATCTCTTGCTACTTTGGAAAAAGCTACTATATTTCATTTCAACATTTTGTGATGAGTTTAGTTTCTTATGATTTCAGAGAATACCCCCACTGCTAGGGAGTTATACCAGGGAATAAGCAGCACTTAGTACAATTTTCAGTGATAAAGGAAACCCCACCCTTACAGTAGCCTGCCAAGTGACTAGTTACTGCTTAGTGATGGAGAGCTCATTTGTTCCTAAGATAGTCAATTCCATCTTCACATAGCCCCACTTTTAGATTTTGGCTCAATACAAGGAAGAGCTTTCTGTCTCCTTGTAGTTTCAACTCATTTTTCCTAGTTCTATCCTTAGATATCCCAGAAGAGGAGTCTAATCTCTCTTTCATCTGAGAGAATATTAAGTACTGCATTCCAAAAAGCCATTGTATTCTTCAAATCTCTTCTCCATGTAAATATTTATAGTCACTTCAAAAGTTCATAGAACATTGCTTCAAGAACATCTTAATCACTGGGCTCACATGTATAATCCCAGCACTTGGAGAGGAAGAGGTAAGAGAATTATCTAAGCCGAGGAGTTCGAGACCAGCCTGGGCAACTTGATGAGACCTGGTCTCTACAACAAATCAAAAAATTAGTCAGGTATGGTGGCAGGCACCTGTAGTTCTTCCAGCTACCTGGAAAACTGAGGTAAAGGGATCATCTGACCCCAGCAGGTCGAGGCTGTGGTAGGGTAGCTGTCAGTATACGATTGCACTCCAGCCTGGGTGACGAGAGTAAGACTAATTTTAAAAATACTTAGTCATCGTTTGCTTATTCATTTGTTTGTTTGTTCATTCATTTACCAGGTAAACACCTATAATTATTCCAACTGTGACTCCTAACACATGGCTTCAAGAATATCTTACTCATTATTTGCTCATTTGTTTGTTCACTTATCCATTCAGCAAACATATGGAGCTTCTACCTCCATGAAGTTCCAGATACTGTCCTGGGTTCTCCAGACACAAAGTAAAAATCAGAGGCCTGTGGTGACAATCTAGTAGGAAAAGTCAGACATGTAGACACAGAATCATGATGCTGTGTTGTAAGTGCTATCCTAGAGGATTTATAAAAGGAATTGTGGTGATATAAATGAGAAAGTAATCTACAATACTTCTAAATGCTTTATAACCTGCTGGCCTGTCAATATAGACCCCAACGTAAGCTACTACTCCACTTCAAACAAGTTTTCTTCCCCCCAATAAAAGTGACAGGTTCTACTACTGTACCAGACACTCTTAGTTGTCTACCCAGCAGCTTGTTCCCCCTTCTCTGTTATTAGAAAACCCCAACTTCATTCAGTTTCATATTGTCACTTGCCCAGGCCAAGAGATGATAAAGTGGTCTAAACTAATCTGTATTTTCTAGTGACTGATTTGTGGTGGACGTATGACCAGTTCTGGCCACTGAGATGTAAGGAACAATCTGTTGGGGGACCCCTGTAAAGGATTTTCCTTTCTAATGAAAAGAAATACACAAGGAGGAGTAGGTCTGCACTCTTCCTTCCTTAAGCATATGGTGTGGAGACAAATGCCTGTAGTGGTGGCAGCCATCTTATCAACGTAACATAAACTCTCAGAGACGCCAGCCTAACATTCACCTAGCTACCTCTGGACATCTCATTATGTGAGATAATTAATTGAACATCCTTTTTATGGCTACTTTTGATTAGGCTTTCTGCTACTTGCAGCCAAAAGCATCTCAAGTGGCACAAAGGCATACACAGACTTCACAGCAAGAGCTTTGGTGACAGACTGGTTGAGATGAGGAATTCGTTCTTATTGGTAAAACAAGAAAGAGGCCAACTGAAGAATTTGGAGAGGAAAACTTCTATAATCTCACATGCTAACATTCAGAAAGAGAAAATAAAGACTAAAGGAGAATTAAGTTAGTAGATGACAATGACAGTTCTGCTCTCATGTGGAACTTTCTTCTATGGAAGTGAAAAACAACCATTTCATTTCACTTGTGTCAGCAGACACAAACTTTTAAAACTTTATGGAGCCATATATGTCTAAAGTAGAGGGGGCCAATATTGTGACTTACATCTTAAAAAGTAAAGGGAATGATTCTAAGCCAAGGCTTCAATCCTTTGTCCCATCTGCTTTTACTTGATTCTGCCACTTTCAAGTATAAAACCAAGTCCACTAAAAAAATCAACTATATTTGTCTGGTGTGGGGTTATGAAATGTTGTTTTAGTCCTCAATCATAGGGCAAAATTAGAAGTCAAACAAAAGTTCTGGGAAAAACTGAAAAGGGAAGAGACCTATCAGTGAAATAAAATAAAGATGGGGTAAACTTTCAAGGCTAATGCTAGAAGTCTCATGGCTTAAAATACTCTATCCTGAATTTCACAAAATATTAGGAAAATGAATTCTTCTGCCTTCTCAAATTGGCACCTAAATGCATCTTCAAGGAGGTGAAATTTGTTCATAATTATGAAATATTACATATTTCATTATATGATGCTAATAATTAAAACATACTCTGCCGGAAATTTTATTAGAAAGTTTCAAAACAAATTCTGCCTTCTTAAACTCTACTTCCAAAGTCCGCTTCCAGTCCAAACAAATCTCTTCTTTCATTCAATGAAAGACCCAGGAAGGCACGTGGGATACAGTAATGAACACAACAGACAAAATCTCTGACTTTGTGGCACTCACATTCCAATGGAGGGGACAGACAATAAATAAGTGAATATATGTGTATGTGTGTGTGTGTGTGTAATTGTTGGCTACGTGCTGCGAAGAAAAGCAAAGCCAGATAAGTAGATAGAGTCATTTGGGGTAGGGGAGGTACTGTTGCTTTAATAGGACAGTCAAGGAAACCTCTCTAAGGAGATGACATTTGAATGAAGTGAGGGAACAAGCCAAGAGACCCTATAAGGGGATAGAGCATTCAGGCGAAGGAACAAATCTCTGAGGTACAAATTAGCTCAGCTTGTTGGAAGGCCAGACCAAAGGCCAGTGTGACTGGAGCAGAGCAGTTGGAGCAGAGCAGTGGGAAATGAAGTCAGACAGTAGGCAAGGGTCAGTCAAGGGGAAGGATCTTTGTTCTAAGTGTGATGCAAAGCCAGCGTCCTGGCTCCTCAGTTCCTTGGCCTCCTTGCTTGTAATGATTTGGAAATCACAATTTTGAAACTTAAATTATTAGCAATAGTGACAAGATGTAGGGTGTGACCATGGGAATGGGGTGCTGAGGTGGATGAAGGGAAGACAACTGGAGGCAAGGATGCCAGGAATCGGAGGGCCTGGGGCTCAGATAGGCTGCTCATGCCTTTGCTGATACTCAGTGGAAAGAAAGGAGTGAACCAGGTGCTGAAATCTTCCACAAATGGGGGGGGGGGGGGAATGGGAGATAAGAAGGGGTAAAAGTGATTTAATCTGATGGGATGGCCTTCAGAGCAGGATTTTTTAAGGTGAAGGAGGAACATTGCATGTAAATTGAGAAAGGAGAAAAGTAAGAGAAAGGAAAGCAACAAGATCCTTGTCCCTGTGCCTCATTTCCACAAGTTCACAATGTGCAATCTATGATATCTAGGAATAAAGAATACTGCATAGCCTGACAACCTAGAAAGAAAGTAAGATGAATAAACTTTTTGTGATTTTCTCATAACTCCATTTTCACCTCACACAGTCGATTAATATTCAGGAATGGGCTGGTCTATAGTAGCATATTTTTCAGAAAGGTGAAGCTTACACCTTTAAGTAAAATATTTAACCATATCAAGAGAATGCTCCCCTGCTTCTCTATTTACAAATTTCCCACACTTAATGACCTTGAGCTTAATTTCATTTTTTTTTTTTAATGACAAGAAGGTTACTTTTTTTTCTCTCTCTCATTTTATCACAATGAAGTTTAACAGTACCAGTTATGCCAGAGAAGGTTACTTTTATGGGGATCACTAATTGTACCCGTTCCTGCCAGTGACCGAGATGGACTATTCCTAGGCGCTCACGTGTGGATGTCCCAGTGAAGAGCTGGGACAATTCTAAAAGTCTGGTCTTTTCTTGCTGCAATGGTTGCTTCTTACTGCTGGCAGCACAAATGGTAATCTGCTCTTTACTTTTACAAAGAGTGCCTGTTCGGGGGCCTGAGGGCAGGGACACCTGGAACAGAGAACCAAGGGGCTGGGCTTTGGAAACAGCACATTGCTGTTCAGAATCAGGCACTGTTTGCACAGTAGGTGCTGTAGGAGCTCCAACTTCTGATATAGTGAGTGTCCCTGTGCGTCCAGAAGACAGGAAGGGATACTTGTGAAATTCTTGCCCGTCAGCAACCAGAAAGCAGTAAAGGCTGAAGGTGGGAACACCACCTCCCTCCACCTGTCTGGGAGGCAGGATGCAGCTGGGTAAGGTTTCATGAAGCGACTGCAGAGCTTTACTTTGACTGTTCTTGGCGATTTAGTGACATATTTCTGCTTTCCTATGAGCCTCATACAAACTCTCAGCTCCAGCTCTGGAAGGGCTGCTGGAAGTAGGGCCTGGAGTCATCCTATCATTGCCTCTCAGCTGGCTGGTGGATATGCACAAACACAAAAGGTGATATTGACAGTCAGCATCAGATCTGACTGCTCCCGACAACTCCTGTGATACAGCAACCTCCGGGACTTGAGGACACATCTGTGAGGAGATGTAGTAGCTGCCATCTGCACAAACTGCATTATTTAACTGCGCTGGCACTGATTAACATTTGCTGTAACCTATGGTAATGGGCTCTGGGGCTTTGCATGTCTGCTACACAGTGGCAGCTGATGTCTCCTGCTCCATCCTTAAAACAGGATGCTTTAATTTTTAATGGAGCACATGTTCGATTGGCTATACAAACAGGCTAATCTGCAAAGCATGTGCTCAATAACAAGCTTGACTATGCCGCCAGAATATCAACATAACTCAGCCAAGCTGGGGAGGACTCCTGCTCACCTCCACAGACAAGGACTGTGGTCTGGGGGCACCGGCTAGCTGAGAGCCAAGGGGTAGCCACAGTCAGGGGCACTTATGGCCTCCTCTGGAGACCCTGAGGGTTTTCAGCTTCTGGGTGCCTGCAAGCCCTAGGCAGCAGGGAAAAGAACAAAACTGTGCATCCAGCAGGTTCAGGCCTCTGGTGTAAAGCCAGATGTGGCATTAAAGATGAAACTCCCCTCTGCTTCACAGGCATGACTAGAATGAGGTATATGCATCCGTCCAACTTAACAGACTAACTGCACACCCTGTACTCTGCTCAGTGATTAGAATTTAAAGATGAATAAGGCCCAGCCCTTGACTTTATAAAATCCACACCAATAATTACAATGCCAGTGTGGGAAGTGATATGTCAGAAGTAGATACTATGGTTTTTGGTAGCATAGAGGAGTAAGCCAGCAAGGAGGAGACTTTTAAGGTGGGCTTGGAAGGATGGGCAGGAGTTCACCTGCAGTGCTTAAGATGACACCCAGTTATGAAGGACTATGGTGTGTGGGAATGGTAAACAGTTGGAGATAATTACATGAAAATATCTGGTGAGAAGTTGGAAATTTGAGTCTGGAACTTAAGGGAAAAGTTAAGGCTAGAGGTGGAAACATGGGTGGTCATCAGTATACAGGTAATGTTGATACATGGAAATTCTGAGAGAAATGGTCAGGGTGAAAAGATCCAAAGACAGAAGCCTCAGGATACCAGCATTCAACTTAAGGAATGGTTCCAAGAAGTACCCCAGAAAGGTGAGTAAAGAAGACAAAGAAAGGAAAACTTCAGGCATGGGGACGGGGTCACAGCCTCAGAGCAGTTAAGAAGTAAGGCCTGAAAGAGTTTATCATAACCATTATTGTCACAATCCAGCAATTACAATTCTAGTCCTTATTAGTGCAGACTGTTTTCACATATATTATTTCATAACGATCCTGCAAGACAGCCAGATGTCTCTACTCCCTTTCCTTTATGAGGAAACAGCATCATAGAGGGTTAGAAGGCTTCCCAAAGCCACACAGTTACAGCCACAGTAGGAGAACTGGGACTGAACTCTGCAAACCTTTATCTCCAGACAGAACATTGTGCCAGGGTCCAAGTCCAAGGAAATACTCTGGGGAATAAAGCTCCCAAGTCAAACCCCTCAATACCATCTCCTCCTCTAGGGTATTCACAAAGTGTGCTTAGCATACTCAAGGCTTTGGGAAGTTCTGCAGTTAAACATGACCTACTGATGAAAGCAACACATCTAACTTTATTTATTTCCCAAACGTATTTGCACACAAAATCCTTTTTTTCCAGTGACATCTTTTAACATTCTTAGGAAGAATTGAGAAAATGCTGCCCTAATGAACTCACAGGAATGCTTTCTCCAATGGGGTCTTGGTTTTGAGGGGTGGTGACTAAGGAAGATGATGCGCACTGTTCAAACTACACACATTCAGTCATTCTTGTCTGTCTCCACTGTCCTTTCTAGATTAATGAATAATGTTTATTTGTTCATTTTTTTCTCTCCATCAGGTGAGAGACATATTTCATTTATCTCTGTATTCACAGTCTAGCTCCGTTACCTGGAACCCAGTGAATAGGAACCCAGTGACTATTTGCTGAATTGAACTAAAAATTCTACAGTGGTGGAACAGAGCAAAGTCGATTAACATGGACTTAAAGCTTCAACCCAGGCCTCCTTGGAACAGTGCTCTCATCACCGGAGGCCAACTGTCTGATGTGACAGCTGATCACTGTCCATCTGGGATGCCACTTTGAAAACCAGTATTCAGACCTTCAGTGAGTAGGCCGGCTACCTTAATCAGGCACACATCCCTGGATCCTGCACAGCTTCTCAACCTTGGTAGCCCCGACTTCCCTGTGGCCTGGCTATACAGGGCAGCAGATTTTGTTGCTAACTATCTTATCCTTCTACCTCCAGACAGGCTCCTCTGGTGAAAGCAAGCCACAGAGGTAAGAGAGAAATCTAAGGAGAAGCCAGAATATCTGGAAGCAAAGAGCATTCCTTGATGTGCAGTATCTTGATGTATACGTGTTTTTCTCTGGATAGCAGAGGGCTTGGAGGTTTGGTTGGGTTAGGGCTATCGATATGTGTCCATCCCAGGGATGGGGTAGCTGAATAGTTAAAAGGCCTTTTTGTGAGATCTCCTCATACAAACTTAAAAATTCTTAAAAAAAAATCAACAGCTTGCAATATTTTGCTTTACCTGCTGTGTTCCCATGTTTAAACTGGTTCTTTCTATAGTTACCAAAGTTGCACAACCCTTCCTGTTCTCACTTCATCTAGCTCCTTAGAAAAAGCAGACTCTTTTTTTGTATTGCCTACAGAAATAAATAGAGTCAACACTAGGCTAGCTACTTTGCTGAGATCTGTATGTGTCGTGACCATGGCACAAAAATGCTGCCAAAAGAAAAAGGAGGAAGATAAAGGCAGTTACTCTGGTTTAGCCCCTTGGTGCCTCCCCCACCTGCCCTTGCCCTTTCAAGTGCCATAGTGTCATTCTTCCCCCTTGAAGTTGTGCCCTAGTAATAGGTGTTTCATTTCCTTATAAGATTTCTAAAAAACAACCACACATGAAAAATGAATGCAATGAAATCAGAACTAAGTTTGCTGGGCTGTATCTATGTCATCAAGTAGAAAGAAAGAAGACTTGGATGAAGGCTGAGTGACCAAAGCAGAACATAACCCTAAAATCTGTCCAGTGTCTGGCTTTTGAGATTTCAACTCCTTATGGTTTCTGCTGATAAGTCCATTCTTCCACAAGTTCAGAGCTCATATCCCCATTTATCAGATGAGTAAACTTGGTTCTAAAGAGAGGAAGTTACTGCTCCAGGTCTTCTATCTGATTCATGACAACACCAGTACTTGAACTGCAGTCTTGTGAGTGCTAGGTCAGACATATGTCTTTCTGATACATTATGACATACCTAGTGCCACCAAATCCACTTGATTTTTCAGATGTTCAACAGGACTGCTAGGGAAGCGTTTGTGATGGAAAAATCATTATGAGTACCGTGGGCTACTTGGTCAATATGGTTGAAACTACTTCATTCACTTCCTGTCACTCCAGGAAGCCCACAGGCCTGTCACTGCATTCAGAGATGGGGTATTTGGGCCATCAAGCACTTTAATTAGTCTGTCTGGAAAAATGCAACTGATCAAATTAAATATTAATCACATATAAACTGTAGATCTAAATCAGTAGGGAAATCATTAAGCAGGAAGGGCCATTTAAAAATGCAGACCTTTTTTACAAAAATTTTCAAAGGCCTCTCCTCCTGCGCTCTGTCTCCTGCCAAGTAAATTTATTTCAAAGCAAAAACAAAGCTTCTATTTTCCAAGCACAACGATGTCTAACCAGAAGTTTCTTTTGCTGAAATATTGAATGGAAAATTCAGTTCCTTAAATCTTTCTAAATCTTTGCCTCTGATTGGGTTCATTAATAAACATGCTGATTTTGTTACAGGGAGAGACATATGGTATAATCCGCTAACAGGAAGAAGTATTTTGCATTTTATTGTAGAAAACAAACATGCAAACAGGTTCTCACAGATGGTTTTCTTAGCTTCTGGGAGGGAAAAAAAGCTTAATAATGCTTGAAACTAGTTTTTCTCTTTAACAACAACAAAAAAATCCTTGCACATCTCTAGTGGAACTGCTTATAAATTAGATTAAGTTCCACTCCAAGGTTTTAACAATTTAGAATTCACTTTTTCTCTTGTTTAAACACACACACACACACACACACACACACACACGTGCACAAATGCACTCTTTCCCCTACTCCCTCCCCTTTCTTCCTTCTCTCAGAAATGCAGTATTAACTTGCTCACAGAGGCAGAGATAATTCAGCAATGCTTCGCTTATCCATGCTCATAAAGGAATGAGGTTTTTTTCACAAATAAATTTCCAGATAATTGATGCTAACCCTTTAAGGTTATCAAAATTTGTAGTGATGGCAGTTTTTCTTATAATAGGCTTTACATTTTTTAGAGTAGTTTTAGATTTACAGAGAAATTGAGAAGATAGTACAGAGCATTCCGATTTACTTTATATCCAGTGTCTCCTATTATTAACATCTTATATTAGTATGTCATATTTGTTATAATTCATGAACCAATATTGATATAATATTAATAACCGAATTCCATACTTTATTTGGATTTTCTTGGTTTTTACTTAATGTCTTTTTTTTCTGTTCTAGGATGGCACATTACACTTCGTTTTCGGCAGTTTCTCCAAACTTCCTTATTTTTGGATACCTTGACATTGTTTAGGAGTACTGAGTTATTTGGTAGGGTACCCATTACTGGAATTTGTCTGATGTTTTTCTCATGATAAGACTGTGTTTACAGGTTTTTGGAAGGAAGACCACAGAGGTCAAGTGCCATTTTCTTCACGTCATATCAAGGGTGTATTCTATCAACATGATTTATGAGTGTGTGCTACCATGCCCGGATATTTTTTTTTTTTTTATTGAAGAGATGAGGTCTTGCTAAGTTGCCCGGGCTGTTCTGGAACCTGTGGACTCAGGTAATCCCCTCACCTCGGCCTCCCAAAGTGCTGGGATTACAGGCTTGAGCCACCGTGCCAGGCCGATATTTTTATATGTAACCATTTGTTTCTATATTATCCTAAACATGAGTTCATACTGATGGCTACAACTCTGATCCATTACCGCATAGATCAGTCCAGCTTCCTCCCTTGTATATATAAATCCCCATTCCAATAGAGACAAACCAGGCTAGACAGTGGGTTTTATTTTGTTATTGCACACTTTTTTCCTAACATTATTTGAGGAGGATCCTTCTTAGAAGCTAGAGGAGCTAATGTTCACTCTGCAGTAATGGGATTTAACTTTTGTGAAGGCACAGGTTATCACTGAAAAAGCACTGTTTAGCTTAGATATTAATCTTCAGCTCAGAAACCAAAATCAGAATCCAAAAAGATCTGAAGGACTAGAACAATGGGTTGACACAAACAAGCTAGAATTTCATAAGGAAAATTATAAAGTATTGCACTTGAATCTGATTCATCAGCCACAAAAGAGATGAATGGTGTCACTGGGGTTCTGGCTTACCCAGCCAATGCTCTGACAGCCTATGAGGACTGTGGAGTTGCCTTCAACTGGCCCACCAGTGGTGCTTTTAAGTTCTTGAGTACAAGGCTTATACCATTAGGTATCCAGGAAGTACATGTGGGATACATATTTCCAATTTCACCTTCACCATCAGCTATCATTCTTTCACTTTTTGGCATCTTTTGTGTTCAACTCTTACTTTATCTCTTTTTCAACACTTTTCCCAAAGCACAGCTTTAAAAAAACAAAAGTAACAATCCCAAAATCAAATATCCATGTTTGTTAAAACAACAGGCAGGCTTGAAGGTTCTATGTAGACCAGACGTCTTCTAGTGGATTACGTAAATGAGCCTGGAGGATGTATAGCATCTCTATCTTTGCCTACTCAGGGCTCCTTCATGCTTGTTTTAGGGGCTGTCATGTCTGTACTAGTCAGATTGCTGAAATAACCACCCACTAGGAGTAGGATCATGAAACCTGAGTCTATGCAAAATGGTATTTTTACTTATCTGACACAGCAGTTGCCAATTCTTCCCTTTGCCTCTATAAGGCTCATCTGACATTGCAAAAATTGTCTATTTTGTCCCCTCACCTATATCATAAATGTAATCACAGAAATTTGCCACGATTTGGGGTGAGTTTAAATTTTTAAATTTCTTTATCAGGAAAGAAAAGGAAATAACATTATCCATATAGGTTAGAAAGAAGCAAAACTGTTTTTATTCAGAGATGGCATGATCCTACACATAGAAATCTGAAGGAATCCGCAAAACAGAGCTAGAACTAATACAAAAAATTTAGGCAGTCATAGGATATAAGATCATTATGTGAAAATCAGTTTTATTTCTGTCTGCTGGCAATGAACAATTGAAAAAAGAAATAAAAAATTCTATTCATAACAACCCTAAAGACTTAACATTAAGAATAAATTTGACAAAAGAAGTACAATACTTGTATGCTGAAAACTACAAAACATGGTTGAAATAAATTAAAGATCTAAATAAATGGAGAGATAGTCTCTAATCATGGGTTAGAAGATTCACTATTGTTAGGATGGCAATTCTACCTAAAATGACCTGTGGATTAAATGCAATCCCTATTACAATCTCAGCAGACTTTTTTTAGGGGCAGAAATTGACAAGATAATCCCAAAACTTATATGGAAATGCAAAGGACACAAAGTCAAACAAATCATGAAAAATAAGAATAAAGTTGGAAGATTCACAGTTCCTAATTTCAAAACATCCTACAAAGCTATAGTAATCAAGACAGTCTGGTACTGACATAAGGATAGACATAGAAGTTAAAGCAGCATAAATAAGAGTCCAGAAATAGACCTCTGTATTTATTGTCTATTGATATTTTTCTCATTTTGAGTTGGAGTCTCACTCTGTTGCCCAGGCTGGAGTGCACTGGCACACTCACGGCCACCCCAGCATCAACCGGTGATCCTTCCGCCTCAGCCTTCCAAGTAGCTGGAACTACAGGCACGTGTTATTTATTTATTTATTTATTTATTTATTTATTGTAGAGACGAGGTCTTGCCAAGTTGCCCGGGCTGGTCTCGAACCCGTGGGCTCAGGCAATCCACTTGCCTCGGCTTTCCAAAGTGCTTGGATTACAGACTGAGCCATGAGCCCAGCCTGTCTATTGATTTTTTTTTTTTTTTTGAGTTGGAGTCTCACTCTCACCCAGACTGGAGTGCAGTAGCCGCTTCCAGCCACCACAGCCTCGACCCGCTGGGCTCTGGCGATCCTTCCGCCTCAGCCTTCCAAGTACCTGGAACTACAAGCACGCGCTACCACGCCCGGCTAATTTTTTGATTTATTGTAGAGATGAGGGCTCACCAAGTTGCCTAGGCAGGTCTCGAACCCAGGGCTTAGGCAATTCACTCACCTCAGCCTCCCAAGGCGTGGGATTACAGGCTGAGCCACCGAGCCTGGCTGTCTATTGATTTTTGACAGAGATGCCAAGGCATTTCAAGGGGAAAGAACAGTCTTTTCAATAAATAGTGCTATATCCACATGTAAAAGCACGGACATAGACCCTTACTCGACACCATACACAAAAAACTTACCTTGGTCACACAGATCTAAATATAAGTTAAAATTATAAAGCTTTTTAGAAGACAGTCTCTGTGACCTTTGGTTAGGAAAAGGGTTCTTAGATACAACAACAAAAGTATGATCCATAAAATTAAAAAATTTAGAAAATGGACTTCACTAAAATTAAAAACTTTAGTGTCTCAAAAGATACCATCTTAATATGAAAAATCAAGTCACTGACTGGGGAGAAAATATTTGCAAATAATATGCCTGATAAAGGATTTATGCACAGAACCTATTTAGAGCATTCATAAAAGTCTATTATAAGAAGATGAACAACAAACTTAAAAAGGGCAAAAGATTTGGATAGTATTTCATCAAAGAAGATATACATATGGCTAATTACAAATGAAAAGATGCTCAGCATCATCAGTTAACTAAAACCATAAAGTGATACCACTTCGTACCCAGTAGGCCAGACAACCTCAAATGTTGATGAGAATGTGGAGATTAGAACCCCCATACCTTACTGGGGAAATATAAAATGGTGCAGTCACTTTGGAAAACGGTTTGGCAGTATCTTTTAAAAAGTTAAACAGAAATTCATTGTATGACCCAGCAATTTCATTCCTAGGTATCTACCAGGATAAATGAAAACGCCTGTCCATTAAAAAATTTGTATGTGAATGTTCACAGCAGCATTATTAATAATATCCGAGAGTAAAAACAATCTAAATGTTGTCCACTGATGAATAGACAAATGAGAAGCTGGGCTCGGTGGCTCAGCCTATAATCCCGTGCTTTGTGAGGCCGAGGTGAGTGGATTGCCTGAACCTGCAGGTTCGAGACCCGCCCGGGGAATTTGGCGAGACCTCATGTCTACAATAAATCAAAAATCAGCCAGGCGTGATAGTGTGCACCTGTAGTTCCAGCTACTTGGAAGACTGAGGCAGAAGGATCGCCGGAGCGGCCACTGCACTCCAGTCTGGGTGACAGGGTGAGACTCCAATTAAAAAAAAAAAAAAAAAAGATGTGGTACATTCATACAATGGAAACCTAGTCAGCAGTAAAAAGAAACAAACTGCGACATGTTACAATAGAAATGAACTCCAAGACATTACAATAAGTGAAAGAAGCCAGATGCAAAAGACCACATATTGCATGATTATATTATATGAAATGTCCAGAAAAGGCAAATCTATAGAGACAGAAAGTAGAGTAGTAGTTGCCTTGGTCTGGGAGCAGTAATGGGAATTAACTGCAAATAAGCATGAGGGATTTTATTAGAGTGATGAAAATGTTCTAAAACTGAATTTGTGGTGGTGGTTACACAACCTTGTAAACTTATTAAAAATCACTGAATTGTACACTTAGCATGCATACATATTTATCGCATGTAAATCATATTTGAATACAGCTATTAAAACAAGCTGATGAGTAATAAGTATAATCTAATTTGAAAATAAAAAACACAAAACAACAAACCAAAAGAAAACAAAACCTTAAAGTAAACTTCACAGGTAATGCCCACATAAAAGGACTACAGATGTTAATCTATCTGTAGTGGCTCTCCCTGCCTGTACTTGGATACTTTTTATGATAGGTATGTGTTAATGTTAAAATTTTAATAATTAACTTGTGACAGTATTTTCACTGATTTATATCTAAATTTTAATTTTGGTTAATATCCCAAGTGGATAACATTCATTCATCATATATATTCTGGCATGGGGAGGTTACTGTCAAAGAGCCTTGATATTCCTTACTTCTCTTATGGGAAATTTTAAGCAAATAAGAAAGTAGACAAAATACTTTAAGCAACTCTCGTGTAACCATTTCCAAGCTTCAACAATGATCAACCCATGGTCAATCTTGTTTCATCTCTACTTCTACCCACTTCCCCCCATGTCTTCTATGAAGGCTTAGAAGAACTGAGCTGCCTATTAAGCTGAGATGCAAAAATGGAAATATAAACAGCTCTGAGATCCTGAGATGTCTGCGTGAGCAGAAGCAGAATGATCCTCTAGCCATAAGAAAGTCTCTCTTTCCAGAAAAAAAACTTGGCTGAGACAGAAAGTGAGAAGGAACTTGGTTAACTTGGGAGGTCAAAGACTTTGTCATTCACATTGAGGCTATGCCTGATCAAACATGAATGGACAATTTTCTAGGAATAATCTGCTCATCCACAGAAGGTGAGTGAGGTTAACTTTCTCAGTGGACTGGAGTACCATTTAGAGCAATGGGATGAAGTAATTTACCAAGTGGTCTCCTTGTGCCCTGGAGGAAGTAATCACTTTACCTGGATGAGCAGCTTGTGCTTCAGGCACTTGTTCCTCTTAAGTGCCTAGTGAATTTGAACAGCATGGGAACTTTCCTCAGAAGAGATGGGATAAGCAAACCTTGGATGGGCCTCTGTCCTCAGCCACTTTGCACCCAAAAGCAAGGCCAGAGCTCACGGAAGAGCTCTCAGCTTTCCACCTTCAGACCTGGCTGGGTTCCCCTGGTATTCCAGCTGGTCTTTCCTTTTTTTCCAAGCCCTTTTCCCACCAATGATTTGGACAGCTCTTCTAAGGCCTCCTCAAAATACTGTTTTCTGAATCACTGCTTGGATGAAAGAGAGTGAAATCACCAAGGAAGAGAAAATTCAGGCTTGTCCAAAGCCAGGCTTCTCAGGATTCTAGATGAAGTCCCCTAGGTCCCTGCTTTTGGAGAGGAGAGTCTGGTTACCAAGCACACAGTTCCCAGGCTCCTTGAATTGTGCTCAGCCCTTTCAGTATATAATGTGTTTGGAAACAAGCTTCAGAACTCAGAACCAGTTAAATAAGCCATCTTTATCTGAGGGAGAAAACTGTTACCAGTTACTGTACAGAGCCCCCTAGCATACCCTGAAGCCATTCAATTCTCAAGGGAAACCCCACTAAGACTCTAACCCAGATAACTTTATCACATTGAAACCCTACCTCTGAAATGAAAGGCAATATAGCCTCTTGGTGGTCAAAGAGGAAAGTCTTTATTATCATTCTTTAAAAACAAAAACAAATCTTAACTGCAAGCCTGCCTTCCTGTATGATTTTGAGAATGACACTTAGCTTCTCTGGTTCCAACCCTTCTAGTTATGTCACTCCATAGTCAGAGGTCTTAATTAAGCCTGGTAGGGAAACGTGAGATTTGAGAGAATTTATTCTTGATGGCTGTGACTGGTCATCAGGAAGCCCTTCTTAGTGTCCAGTGTATAATTTCCCATTCTAACTACTTGGAATAAAGCAAGATCTCCAACTGACCCTCAGCAACAAACAGATTTGTCAGTTTTCACTCTTGTATTTTGGCAGCAAATCTCCTTTAGGTAGTTATTAACTTTTAAATATAAAATTCAGGCACCAGATCCTAAAGCAGAAAAGACATACATAATTTGGGTTAATTAAAATGCCTCCAAGTGAACAGGTGACAGATGTCAGGCCTCCTGGCACCCGGAAGAAAGGCACTGCAACAGACTATTAGGATTCCTGTGTTAATCAGGTAATAGTAACTTGGGTAATTAGCAAATCACACCAAATCTTGTTTAAGTCCCCAATCTCATTTAGAGCCTTTTGGAGAAACCGTTTAAATACAAAGGACACACTCTCCTACTGACAGAAGATGCCTGCTTCCTGGGGCAGATATCCCAGCTTCCCTGCCTCTATTAAATCCATTTTAATTATGAAGTCTCAAGGTCTAATTCACCAAAGCCTGAAAAAGCGAGTACATATCCCTTTGCTCTTGCTAAGGAATCAAGGAGCCCTAGACTCTGGAATCCTAGTAGACTTCAAAGATTTAAGAAGTCCCGGACTAGAAAACTGGAGATGGTCTTTGTCATTGGTGTACCACAGCACTACCATACCTATAAGGAAAATTCTCACCTTTTACCTTTGACTATTTTTAATTCACATGTAAGGGATTTAGATAATTGACACCACTCAACAGGAGGAAGCCCATGGTTTGTGACCTGGGAGCAATCAAAAGGCATTGTTAGGCCTAGCACCAGTGGGACACTCAGCAAACCCTACAAATAGTGGTGGGCAAGCCCAGGCTGGAGCAGCAGCTTAGGCTTGTGTTTACGAATCCCTCCCTCCTCAGAGAAGCTTGATATTTTAAACGATTTTTATACAGCCCTTTACAATACTCCTCTCTATTTGGATCTAAAAGCACATCTAAAACATGAGTGAATTTCAATCCTGTCATCCTGCTCAGAATAGCATACTGGGTGGCTTGCTTCTACAAGACAGTTGGTTTAAGCCTAGGGACTTTTGGGTGTCACTTATCCATGTTCCTTTTTAGCTAGAGAGTGTCAGAAAAATGATCTAAAGGTCTGTGGCATTGCCTCAGTATCTAGTTGTCTCAACTCTTTAGTGCTTGGAACTTAATCTATTTTGTTCCCCTTTCTTTCTATTTATATTCTCTTACCCAGTCGCCCAGCCAGCTTTCTGAGGAGGGGAGAGGTCAAGTAGTTGATGTCATCATCATACAAGAAGGAGAGGATAGAAATCTAAGGTTAGCTTGGGGCACCAGAGTTATACAACCTGGATTTAGGACCCAGCTCAGTTACTTAATATTGTTGGGTGATTTTGACCAAGTCCCTTCTACTCTTTGGGCCCTACCTGCTAAATGAGAGCAAGGATATTTGCCCATGGACTTCATGGATGTGGCTGGAAAAAAAGGAGAGAATGAATGGCAGGTTGCTCTATTAACCATGAGTATAACACAAACTGTTTACCTGTAGAGGCCCACTAAGGAGATGAATGCCACGTAGCCAGCCTGGGCCACAGCCTGAAAATAGCACTTCACTTCCCATTCGCTATGGGGTAACTGCTTGCCTAGCTTGCTGGCTCTTACACAAGACTGCAGGGGCTGACCACTTGTTATTAAAAGAACCATGTATAGTGCCTGCTCTTGAAAGATGGTCTACGAGGAAGGCAAAATGGCAGAATAGAAAGGTCTCTGAATGAGGAGTTTGGTCACTTGGGTTTTAGGTACAACTCAGTCACTAACCTACAATGTTAACCAATGACTTGTAAAATGAAACAGATAATCAGGAAGAGAGCTAGTGAACTCTTAGTTAAAAAAAAAATGGTGATTGCTCAAAGTCAGCTTGGGTTATGAAGAACAAGGGGTATGAGATTGATAAACTTGAGCAATGATATAGACAGAGCAGATCTGTATTCAGCTAGACATTAATGAGCTTTCACATGCAAGTCAAGTGGTCCAGACAGAGAAATGTGGTTGGGACAAAAATAAAATTAGGTGAGTTCATAAATGTTTGATGTGCCCAAAGGCAGAGGATGAAAGTGTCTAATGGTAATTTCATTCACTCTATATTAGGTTCCATGTTAATATCAGCAACTGATGAGGATCAAGAGAATTATCTGGTGACAAGATGCTGCAGACCGCATACTTTTTGACACCTTTCAGACTTTGCATATGTGTAGTGCCTCCTACCTGAAGCATTAGTACCTAGCTCTTTCCTTGGCCAACTTCTATTCACAAATAGCCCATCTTCCAGAATGCCTGAGTGTGTGTGTTACTCTGTGCTTCTGCAGTTTCCCTCTAATGTGTTGTCACCCTGAAGTGGAAATGCACAGTCTATGTCTGTCCCTCCCACTAAACCCTGTGAAGGGAAGCAACTGTCCCTGCCTTACTTCTGACTGTATCTGTTGATCTAGCATACTGTCTGGCACTTAGTGGTTGAACTAAATCTGCATTTGACATCACACTGGAAACATAGTGTATCAGATCTTAAAACACAGACCCAAAATACTTTAACAGACCAAAAGAATAGATATATTCCCTCCTATCCTTATATGACGACCCTTAATTAGGAATAAATGTAGCTCATACATAGGTGCAGTAATAACAAATCATTCATACAGGTGGAGCAGATATGCTGAATATATGTGAAGACTCAGTTAAGTTTGGAATAAATAAATGATCCTTATAAGGCATCCAAAAAAGCCAATACCACTAAAAGGTGACATAGGTTGCTGTCATTGGCTGTGGCAGCCTCTCACCCCATTCTAGGTAGCTCAGACCTCAGAATTAACAAACCACCACATGTCTAGAAGAAGATAACCTGAATGACATAGGGTTGGGAAACCAAGCAATATGCAGAATGGCTGAAAACATGAATGCAGGCCTAGAGAAGAAAAGCTAGGAAGAAAAGCTTAATTAGGAATACGTATCTATCTTCAAACGTTTGCAGGGATAACAGACAGCAAGAAGACTAGACTTCGTTTTTGTAGTCTAGGAGGGCAGAATCAATGGGAGAAAGCAACAGAAACAGACTTCATATGGGGGGGGAGGGGGACTTTCTACAAATTAGAGGTTTCCTAATTTGCTCAGGACCATTTTCCAGCATAGGTTCAGACAGAGGCCAGTTCAACCTCTCCCTGGTGATGCTGAAGACATTTACAAAGGCAGAGGCTGGCATTAGACAACCTTTCCTGAGTGCTAATCAACTCTGACATTCTATTACGCGAATAAAGTCACCTACCACCTCTGCACTTTACCTTTCTCAAGGTCAAAGGGAGAGGCTGGCACAGTTGTGCCACAGCCAGGGAGAGGTTGAGTGGCATTTTGAATTGCTATGTCTGCCTTACCAGAGTAAGCTGGTGATGTCTTTCTACAGGGTATTTGCCCCACAATGCATGTAGAGAGCAATACTTAGCACCTCTCAAATACCATGAATGACAAACCCAAGTGAGGAACCATCAAACAGAGCATGTGATCTTCTACTGCTCCCTAAAGCTTTGATTTCTCCTGCACCAAAGACACCTGGGCAGGTATAATGGGCTTTCACCAGAAATCCAGAAAGCACTGTGTGCTTCTCCAGTTGGAAGCTGGGTTGAAGGGCCTTTTTTCTTCTGCGGTGCTGATTAAACTCTTGGCACTGCTGGGTAAGAGCAGACACTGTTCCCATTAAAAGGTATCCCCACACAAAGACAGATGGGAGCAAGAGGCACTTTCTTTTCCTGAGTTTTCTGGAAACTTCTGCAAATCCAGGATGATAACCACCATCTCCACCAAAAAAAATCACAACAAATAACCCCACCATCAGGAAGGACTGTGAGACATTTTATTTTTCATTTTGCTAAGCTGCGGGAGGTAAAGGACCAAAAGAGGCAGGGTTCCAGGAGCTCCTCTTCCCTGAGGCCCTGGTTAAAATAAAACTAAGAAAAACAAGAATGGAAAAGAGAGAGAGAGAGAGAGAGAGAGAGAGAGAGAGAGAGAGAGAGAGAAATCTTCACCATCACAAAAAGCTAATGGCTGGAAAATGGGGGGAGGAGTATGGCTGGATGGTTGAAAACTGGGCTTCATTGGTGGCGGAGTATATGCCCTACATAGACTTGTAGAGAGGAACCCATTTTGTGCCAATCCCCCACAGAACAGGCAGACAGTGCTGGTTTTGTTGGCAGATTTTTTTCTTTTGGTGTGGTGCTTTCTTCCTGCACAGCAGGCACCAGAGTGAAAGCTGACAAGCACTGGCAGAATTTTAAAAATTGCTGCCACTCTCCCACAGACGTCCATTATGTCTCTGGAGCCTTACGATTCGCAGCATAAAAGCATAATCAAGAGAAATCATGGTTCAGCTCAGTCAGGGATGGGCAGAATAGTCCATTTAACTTTATGTTAAAAAAAGGAAAATAATTGGACAAAAATTTGTTTGAAATGGGAGTAGGAAATGGCTTGTTTTCAATCTATTTCAAATGAAAAACTCCCATTAAATCCTCATTGGAAACCATTTAGTTTGGAAACAAGTTTAGTATTCCATAGGCAGTGTACCTTAAAAGTTACAGCACAGCACAGTCTGTGTAAGAACCATCCGGCAACCTGATGACCTAGTTCTACAGGGTTTTTGAAAGAAGGGCTGGCTTGGCTTAGGCAGTTCACAGCCTGGTTGTTGGCCTCATAACAAAATCTGCAAGACCAAACTGGTTGGAGAAAAGTGTCTTTCAAGTTGACAGAAAGCCTCAAACTACCTTCTGTTGGCAGACACCAACATGTGAGCTATGACCAAAAGGAAGATTAAAGATGGTGGGAAGTGAGCGTCTAGAAAAAGGAGAATTCCAATTGCTGTGCCATGTTGTGACTCTACCTCACAAATGACAGCAGCCAACTCCCCATCCCAAAGCCTAAAGGGCCTATAATCATAGAAGCCCAGGGATTGTCCATGTTTATGGGATGCACAAATTCCATTGTTAGCATTCCTAAAGGCAGACGCCTCAGGAAGAGGCTGCCCCAGAATGGCATTTCTCATATGTTGCAGGTAATGTCACTAGTCAGTCCACTCTACCTATCACTCTGAGGTCTGCTACTCCCGAGGGGCTATGTTACCAAGTATGCCAATGGAATTCACTATCTGGTAAATTCCAAGGGGTCAGAGCCTAACATACTATAGGTGTTCAATCCATGTTTGATGAATGAATAAATAAATAAATGTTTTATAACAGGGTCTCTTAAGAAAAAGGTTTAGTGTTAAGAAAGCAGGGTATCTAGCTTTAAGCATGAGAAACACAAATCTTAAAAAAATTACTCATGTTAACAATGCAAGAACTAGACACTTAACAGGTAAAAAAAAAAAAATCTGTCAACCAATAGTCTTTAAGTAAAATATAAACGATCTCCTCTTGACGTTAAAGACTATACTTAGGCAGCAGAGATTTCGTTTATCTCTTTGGAAGAACAAAGCCCACATGTCATGGCTGTTCCATGTTCTTGCAGGCATCTGGATAGCCTTGGTCTTTCCAGCCCAAACATTCTGTTCACCAGTTTTAAGTTCTGAAGCTATTGAAATATTTACATTCTTCTCTTCAGTTTTTGCTCCTCTTTCTTTAATTTCCCATATGCCTTCATTTCTTCTTTCTTTAGGGTGCTCTTAAAGTAATAAAATGGCTCTCGATAGACTATCAATTAACTTTTGCTCATAAGAGAAAGTTGCGTTGCCTCTCCCATACTACATGCTACTTCTCACTTAAGGATTAAGCATGAGATCTCTCAGACCCAACACCCTCCGCTCCTATCACAGCAACACTGGCACAATTTGCATCAGTCACTAGGATCTTTAAATAAAATGAAGAGAGTTGCTTGCTGGAAAGTCTTAATTTCATTGAAAAGCATGGTTTAACTTTAATAGAGTTTGCATATATAACATAAATCAACTCAGGAAAGAAGGCCTCTTCTCCCCAACTGCTTTACACATTTCAGCAGTGTGTAAAAACACAACCTGTCATGATTAATTTTAAGAAAAGAGAATTAATTATGAAAGACTAAAATTTTGATTAAACAACAGCAACAAAAATACGAGACTGTAGTGCTTAGGAGTGAATTAATGTAGCTACACAGATCTTGGTTACAGAAAGTCATATGCTTTTATTTTGTTTTATACTGGATTTATGGAGGGCCTACTATGTACAGATCTCAAGCTGAGTACTGGTGGGCAGGAGGAGGAGGGGAACATATTTGTCTCTGCTTTCCAGAGTGGTGGGCATGAGCACCAAACATACAAATGACTGTAAAATGCTAAAATGTGTGCAGAGCCTGGGTTTCAGCAGCTTTAAAGTTCCAAACTGGAACATGGAGGATGTGGTGCAAAGGCGGTCTGAGCCTAGCTGATTCCAGGACTGGATATGCATCTAATGATTCACAGTTAAAAACACCTTGTTATTTTGATTCTTCTACTAAAAAAAGTCTTGGTTCTACCATATCAGCAGCAGTGGGATATTACTGAGCTTACTTTCTTAGAAGAGTTCTCTACAGAGAGGTGTGCCCGCTTTCTATATCTGTAGTGTAAGCCAAGGAGAAAGGTTCATGAAATCCTTCTCTTTTCTACCATAGTCAGGCTACTTGGGCTTCCACACAGTAAGAACGTCTAAAACAGGGCAAAGTTGCATCTGTAAGACTGAATTTCATTTTATGCCTCTTTTTAGTGATGCCTTTCGCTCTTAACTACTTTTAAAAGAATCACAAGGTGTTATGACTTCTTTAATGTAGAGTAAGGGTAGGGGGTGTTTCCTTGGAACAGTTTCAACCTTGGGAAACTCCCACACTGACGTCATTGGCTTTACATATCCTCCCTTGAAACCGAATTGCTGTGCCTACAGTGGAGCCCTTTATTTTCTTACCTACCAACCTCCCTATTGGGTGGGAAGGTAATAAAGTTCTGTGCATGTCTTGGTGGTAGAGGGTAAAAGCTGACTAATTAAGCCAGTGTGGCCCAACTTGAGAGTCCCAGATCACGGCTGGCTTATGACCAAGTAAGATGAAAAAAGCACAACAATGCAGTGAATTTCTAATTTCAACGTACAGACTCGTTACTTATTCTAATATTATGTACTTTGTGGGGTTTTTTTGGTGTTAACAATGATAGTAAAACTATGAGAGGAACCAAATGCTTCTCTGCGCCAGGCACTCAGTGACTCACATACATTATTTCATTTAATCTGGCCAATAACCCTATATGGTAGGTACTGTTATGATCATCTCCATTTCACAATGGGAGAATTGAAGCAGAGAAGCTATTTAAATTTCCCCAGGTTACACAACTGACTAGTTAGTGGAATCATCAGAATTTGTCTGACTCTAGAACTCTTAACCAGTACATTATGTTTTTTGTTTATTGTGAAGTAATGATGATAATACATGACATTCACAGTTTTAAAAAAATTCTTATTTGGTAATATGCAGAGCTAGGAATTCAACTCTACGCAGGCCTCCTACAATTAAAAAAAAGATTTTTCCAGTTTGTGAAATTCCAAAGTCTTATAATCTCTTGGTGAATCATACTAAATCTTAAATAAGTTAAGTCATTTTATATCAAAAACCATCCTGGGGCCAACTAGAATTTTAAAAAAACAAATAGAGCAAGTCCATCATCCATTGGGTACCATGTAGGGGAAAGAGGGCTTGCTAGAAGCCCAAACCCCACCTGTACACAATTTACTTACATAGCAAGTCTTCACATGTACTTGACAACTCTAAAATAAAAATTTTTTTAAAAGCACAGTAAAGAGCCTGGGTTCAGCTGGGCTCGGTGGCTCAGCCTGTAATCCTGCACTTTGGGAGGCTGAGGTGAATGGATTGCCTGAGCCCGCGGGTTCGAGACCCGCCTGGGCAACTTGGTGAGACCTCATCTCTACAATAAATCAAAAATTAGCGGGGCGTGGTAGCGCACGCCTGTAGTTCCAGCTACTTGGAAGGCTGAGGCAGAAGGATCGCCGGAGCCCAGCAGGTCGAGGCTGCGGTGGCCGGGAGTGGCCACTGCACTCCAGTCTGGGTGACAGAGTGAGACTCCAACTCA
>CAUYQG010289062.1:0-19064 GCA_963574415.1 Tarsius wallacei
CCTGGAACCAACCATGCTGTCCATCAAAAAAGGACTGGATTTAAAACATGTGGTACATATACACAATGGAATACTATGCAGCCATAAAAAAGAACAAAATCATGAATTTCGCAGCACCCTGGATGGAACTAGAGTCTATAACACTGAGTGATCTCTCACAGAAACAAAGAACTGAGTATCACATGCTCTCACTCATATAGTGAATCTTGAACATCTATCATAATACTATAAGAAAAGGACTGACAGTGGTGAGAAACTATGGGGGGGTAGGGAGGGGATGGGAGGTGGAACTAACGGTAGTAAATATCTGCCTGGGAGCGGGGAGACACCCCTATTAACAAGGTTGCCTGAACGATGCACATTTGTATACCTAACCCTTAACTGTACCCCACAATTTTTTAATAAAAAATATGTTTAAAAAAAAAGAAAATATAAAATTTAAACTGTCAAGGTAGCTGGTGACAGTCCGCTTCTGCTATGGCTGTGTTGTCAGTGTCAGTGGTGTTATCCAGGTGTTTGGTAGACCAGACAGGCTTATGACCATGGATTCTACTTTATTCTCGGGACTAGCCAGAGTTTTACATTAATGCAAAGTCTAAGTGAGTCGTTTGAAGAATTAAGCCTGTACACATTTTGATACATCTGTACATATTTATTAATCAAAAAATATATTTAAAAATTCATTTCTCATGTAATTGTTTAAATGAGTTATGGTGGTATCTAAATTCCTTTAATCTTGACCTGAAGACAATCAGCCTGGGTGACTTTATTTCTAGCTGTCTTGCCATAATCCTCTTCATTTACTTCTTTAGGGCCTAACCCTGCTCCTTTGTGAATCTCAGTCCTAACATTTGGAATGACCTTTTACTCTACATCTGCTACTTTTCTCTCCTACCTTTCTGTTTAGGATAAAGATCTCAGAATCCTAACCTCAACCATCAATCTCTCCTGGATCCTTATCAGATGATAGCAGAACTTGCCCAATGCACTATTTTGTTTACCACAAAAATAAGAGCCTGCTTCTTCCCAAATAGGAATCAATTGTTTTGTGTTATCTCTTTTAAGATGTAAGAACTGAACAATTGAGCGGATCAGGGTTACTTGTTTATCCCCATGCTGATACAGTGACAGGCAGTTGATATTAATAGATAACAAAGGAATGTCAACATAATTACTTCTTACATACATTCTTGGCAATGTGTCATGTAATTTTCCTGGTTTGAGTTCCCCAGGAATTCCTAAAGCTAAGCATTTCGCTTAGTTTCTGCTAACATTGAAGATCACTAAATTTGGACTGTGATCTCCATTTTATACATAGCTCTAAGATAAATGGAAATAATGAGCTTGAGTATGTTGAGTCATGCTTAGGAAAAGTGAGATCCAAGTCTTTGGCTGCTGTTGGGTCTAGGATGACTCATATGGCCTGCCCCTTCCACAACTGAGCATGTTTACTTGGAAGAAGTCAGGGTAAAGTAATTGATCTGAGACAGTACACAGAAGGGCAGTCTGTGAGGCCAGAGTGTGTAAGGCTTGCCTTGGTACTGGAGGTGATTTATGGAGGACTTGTATGTTAATGAAACTTATGATTTTTTTAGCATTGTTGTCCAGACTGCCTCCTTCTTCTCACTCCTCACCTCTTTTCCAGAACTAGAGCTAACTTGCCCACTGTTAATCCATCGATTGCATGCAAAACTCCAGGCTGAAGGTGATCACTGGGGTTTTGAGATAAAAGCATTTAGCAAGAATATCTTTTAAGCAGTGTTTCCCATACCATACTGGAGTCATTTGTAGACCTACCTTTCCAAAATTTGTTAAATCTTAAAAAAGAAAAGAAAAGAAGTTGACTTACTTTTTAATTTAAATAAATGCATTGTAGAAGGAAACATGATACCACGCGCCATAAATAGGAGACAACTAAAAATCTGAAGACAAATCTATGATTTTTAGATTCTAACCACTAAAAAGGATCTTGAGGCCTGTACTCTTTACCCAAAAAAAGAGATATTAGGGTTAGAGAGGTGGGAAGGGAATACTGGTGCCAAACTAAAACTTTCTCCTTGATTTATTCAGAAGGATTGAGAGAAAACTGAAAATAGAATAACTTTCTCATGGTATGAGTTTGTGTTATTTAATGCTGGGTGTGTGATCTATTTCATTTCACACACCTTCAATAGTATGATTCTCACACAATGAGAAATGTTTTTAACAATTGTCTGGACCAGATGGTAGCTGGCAGTAGATTAGAAAGGTCAAGGCCGGGCTCAGTGGCTCAGCCTGTAATCCCAGCAATTTGGGAGGCTGAGGCGAGTGGATTGCCTGAACCCTTGGGTTCGAGACCCGTCCGGGCAACTTGGTGAGACCTCGTCTATACAATAAATCAAAAATTAGCTGGGCATGGTAGCGCGTGCCTATAGTTTCGGCTACTCGGAAGGCTGAGGCGGAAGGATTGCCGGAGCCCAGCAGGTCGAGGCTGTGGTGGCCATGAGCATGCCACTGCACTCCAGTCTGGGTGACAGAGTGAGACTCCAACTCAAAAAAAAAAAAGGTCAATATGGATTTATTGAATGCCTATCCTGTGTATCATTTGTGCAAGGCATTATAGGGAATGCAAATAAAGTAGATTAACCTGAATTGGAGTTAGAAGACATATATATTATATATAATACAGATGAGGTCTAACAATTAAGTTCATGAACACATTCTAGAAAAAGTGCTACCTACTTCATTGCTGAATATCACTATGGTCACCTTCGAAGTACTCCCCTTGAGAAGCTATGCACTGATGCCAGTGCCTAGTCTACCTGTTAAAACAATTTTCGTTTTCAAAACAGTTTCATGAGAATTTGTCCAGAGTTTGAAGAGCATATACATATCAGATTGCAGACAAGTAGAATGAGAATGCTCCCAGAGAGATGGCATGTACGCCAAAGCTTTATTATAGGGATGAGGACTGGGCCCACAGGACACAGGTCAGATATGAGGACATGGGAGACTGTATAGATTGATTAGGAGAGGGAGGCTGTAAAAGCTGGATTGGGATTTAATGTTATTGGCAGAAGAGGGAAACATTTCTGGCACTCAAGGGTGTGGTGTTTGTCCAACTAAGGATGTGAGGATGATATCCTTGGTTAGGCAGGTATAGGAATCAGGTACTACTAACAGATGACCTTCAAGAGGATATGAAATAGGACCCCCCCCAAAACTCTGGAATTTATTATTAAAACTTGTGTATTTATTCTTACATTTGTAAACTACAGTCACCTTCAAAGTACTCTCCGTTTGCTGCAATACACTTATCAAGACAATTTTTCCACTGCTCAAAAGAGTTTTTGAATCTGTCAAGTTTCATGCCTTTTAGTGCTTCTACCGTTTTTGTTTTACCTCTTCCACATCAGCAAAATGTTTCACTTTGAGAATTTTTTTCATCTGGGGAAACAAGAAAAAGTCACTTGGGGGAGAGATTGGGTGAATAGGGAGGGTGGGACATGGGGATCATGTCATATTTGGTCAAAACATGCTGCACTCGGCCTGGTGTGGGCAGGTGCACTGTCATGGTAGAAGAACCAATCACTTATTTGCCACAACTTGAGACGTTTCTTCCACGAATGGTGATGCAACTTTCTCAAAACTTCCAGATAAAATTTTGTTGACCGTTTGACCCAAAGGAACAAATTCTGAGTTATACTACAAGGGGCCTGCCCTCCAAAAGAAGATTCCCAGTTTTTTTGGTCCCCCTCGTAGGGTGGTCACAGAGAGGTGAAAAGACCTGAGTTAAAATTAGAGATATACAAAAATTAGCCCACAGTTCTGCAAAAATGTAATCACCAGGGCCTGGGAAGGCACAAAGGAGAAAGAAGAGTGAGGCAAACTTCACATTTTGAGGCCTGGGGCAAAAAAAAATTCTGCAAAGCAAGATGGTTCTTGTTAAGTGTGGATTTGAAGGGTTATGTTTGATTTTAGCTGAAGGTGGCTAAAATTAGATTTGGCCTTTCCACAAAAAGCCAAACCAGAAATGCAGGTCTCCATTCTGCATAAGTGAACACTGGAGAAAGGAACCCCTCAAATCCTCAATATATGGGGAAGAAAAGGAAGAGAAAAGGGAGATGTCCTATTTTGTGTCCCGTACTGTACTAGAAGATCTACATACATTTTGGTATTTAAATTTCATTGCAATTCAGAGAAAAAAGTGGTACAGAGCCCATTTTACAAATAATGAAACCAAGATTCTGAAGTCGAAGGGCTGTTTATAGCTTGGATAAAGAAAGATAGGATAAAGGAAGCAGAAAAAGAGCGGGAGAGAATCAGGAGAGGGAAACTTGGGGAAATTAAGGACAGTACTGCAGGAAGGCATTTTATTTTCTTTTATTTTCTTTCTTTCTTTCTTTCTTTCTTTTTCTCTCTCTCCCTCCCCCCTCCCTCCCCCCCTTTTTCTTTCTTTCTTTCTTTTTTGTTGTTGTTTTTGGAATCTCACTCTGTTGCCCAGACTGGAGTGCAGTAGCACACTCACGGCTACCACAACCTCAACCTGCTGGGTTCGGGCAATCCTTCCATCTCAACCTTTCAAATAGCTGAAACTACAGGTATGCGCCACAACACCCAGCTAACTTTTTGATTTATTGTAGAGACAAGGTCTCTCCAAGTTGTCCAGGCAGGGCACGGAAGCATTTTCTTCCTATGTTTCACCAATTACTTATTTTTTTGTACATAGTTTTATTTTTTTCACTGAAAATCTTTCTGAAAATTAGATATCATATTGATTAAAACAATAAGGTGGTGCCTGTGAATTGGACTTGATGATCTTTGACAGTAAAATAACACTAGATTTGGTGACATGACTGGTCATTTGTTTCTGGTATCCCCTTTAAATACAGCATTTGATAAAAAACTAAAAATGTCACATTCTATTTGGAATTTTAAAGTGCTCTGAATGAAATCCATGTGAGTGAAGGGTACCAAGTAGCTCACGCTCAAGAGTGGCCCATTGACTCTGGTCTCAACTAGTTTTGGAGAAGTAGCTGTCTAAGCTTGGCCACAATGTTAGTTTTTCAAATGGTCTGTAGACACTAAATAGGAAGTCAGAACAGGTGGTCTTTCTAAAGAACAGTTCTTTGATAACAGTACCTTAGTGGGAAGGGTTTCAATGATGGAATCTGGCCATTTTAATAAATTTTAACAAGGGTCCTCCATTCCAGGTTGCAGGAAGCAGGACACATGTACTTGTATTTCAGAGGCCCCAGAGGTGAGACTGTTTCGGGCCAAGCAGGGCACATGGGACATAAGGTGACTGAAGAGGATATGGAACTCTTGAACCAACCCTGAGAGTGGGATGGCAGACAGCTCCTAGGTGTGGCTTATCCCTCACTCTGCCCTAAGTGTAGTAGAATGGTCACTTGAATAATTAAGCCACTGGGCTTCTTATCTGTATTCAGATCTGCTTCTACTCCACTCAGATTAATACCCCTAGACTTCAGTATTAAACCGAGAAATTGAAATTTCCATAGACTGTCCTTTGGCGCAGGTGTGTACACGTGTGCATGTGTATTCCAGCAATGCTGCCCCTGGATCCTTGCAATGACTTTGAAGTAGAATGGTGGTTCCACGGTCAACGATGAAAAACTTTTTTTTTTTTAACAATACGTATTTTTATTTTAGATTCAGGAGATATGCATGACTGTTATATGGACATATTGTGTAGTGATGGGGATTGGGTCTCAGTGACCCATTCCCCAGATAGTGAACATTGTACCCAATTGGCAATTTCTGAATGATAATTTTTCTCCCCACCTCCCCTCTTACTGGTGTCCCCAGTGTCTATTATTTTCATTTTTATGGCCATTTGTGTCCCACATATAAGTGAGAACATACAGTGTTTCCTTTCCTCTTTCTGAGTCAGTTCACTTAGGATGATGGTCTCCAGCTCCAATCATGTAGCTGCAAAGGACACAATTTCATGCTTTTTTATGGCTGCAGTGAACAATTCTTGGGCGTTACTTCCCCTGCCTTCATCCACGACTCTCTCTGCTATGCTCGTTGTCTTCCGATGCACCATCTCTCCTTCCTAAGCAACTGCCTAACGGAACCTTACATCTTAGCAAACATTGCTTATCCTTTAGGTTATTTCTCAGAGGACCCCATTGGGCAGAATTATTTCTCCTTTCAGATTTGTAGAATCATAATCTTAAAAGTTCACTCATTTATTCAACAAATGTTTGCCAAATGCTTACCCTGTGCCAAGCACTGTACCAGATAGGCACTTCAATCAATAATACATGTCCAGTGCTCTTATGAAATTTTAGAATTCAGTGGGAGAAGACAGGCAAGTAAATCAAAGGTTACTTTGATTATAAGTGATATGAAAGTTACAATAAGCACTATAATAGATTGACTAACATGGAGGTGTGGGAACAAGGAGAAGGCACATTTCAATCAGGTACTCTGGTTCATCCAGCTCCCTTCCTTGCCTTCTCATCACAGTGACCATCCTGTGTAGAGATTATCTTGCTGTAAAGGCGGAGCATGGGAGCAGAGCTGGCACACACTGGCTTGACTGCTTTCGTTGTTAAAATATTGAAATACTCCTGCTTCTGTCGATGGTGACCTCAGAGCGTCCCTTCCACCCCAGATGCCCTAGCCTACAGACTCAGCAACTAGGGGGCGGAGTAAGGTCTTGCAACATGGCCCCAGTTTTCTGGCCTGGATCCATTCAGCTTAGTTGTCAGCTGGGCCATAAAGATTGCTAACTGTTTTGAATATCCTCCTAGGTACTGGACTTGCTGGGCATTGGATTCACAGCACCTAGAATAAAGATGGTCATAGCTAGTGCTCAGTGAATATTAGGTGGAGGTTTAATCAATCAGTTAATTACTAAGGGTTAGAATGGGGAAGGTTAAAATAACAGGTTTCTTGGAGAAAGTAAGTTACTTCAGCTGAGTTTTGGAAATCTTAGTTTTTTTTCTAATTATGGAAAGAAAATAGACTTATTTAATTTTTTTTTTAGTTGGAGTCTCACTCTGTTGCTCAGGCTGGAGTGCAGTGGCACACTCACAGCCACCCCAGTGTTAACCTGCTGGGCTTCGGTGATCCTTCTACCTCAGCCTTCCAAGTAGCTGGAACTACAGGTGTGTGCTGCTATGCCCGGCTAATTTTTTATTTTTATTGTAGAGCCTAGGTCTCATCAAGTTTCCCGGGTTGGTCTCAAACTCACGGGCTCAAGCAATCCACTTGCCTCGGCCTCCCAAAGTGCTGGGATTACAGGCTGAACCACAGAGCACGGCTAACCTCATTTAATTTTATAAAAATTCCATAAAATATAAAGAAGAAGATAATAATCAGATATAATCTTACCATCCAAAGATGGACACAATTAACATCTTGACGGGTTTTCTTCTTTTTGCTTTCATTCTTTTTATCTTATTTTTTAGAGATAAGGTTTCACTTTATCACACAGGTTTCACTTTATCATACAGCTCACTGCAACCTCAAACTCCTGGGCTCCAGTGATCCTCCTGCCTTAGCTTTCTGAGTATTTGGGACTATGGGCATGTGCCGTTATGCCCAGCTAAGTTTTTGTAGAGATGGGTCTTGCTATGTTGCCCAGACTGGTCTCAAACTCCTGGCCTTAAACAATCCTCCCTCTGTGGCTTGCAAAAGTGCTGGGCCACCAACTTGTCCTGATGTTTTCCTTTTGAAATTTTGAATAGGTATATTTTCTCCTGTGTGTGTGTGTGTGTGTGTGTGTGTGTGTGTGTATACACGTGTGCATAACTGGGCAAAGATTTTAACATGTTAACATGTAACCTTTCTCTGCTTCTTCAACTGACCGAAGAGGACTCCATGTTTGGCTCTTCTATTTTATGTCTTTTTTTTCTCTTTTTTTTTTTTTTTGAGTTGGATTCTCATTCTGTCACCCAGACTGGAGTGCAGTGGCCGCTCCCGGCCACCGCAGCCTTGACCTGCTGGGCTCTGGCGATCCTTCCGCCTCAGCCTTTCGAGTAGCCGGAATTACAGGCACGCGCTACCACGCCCGGCTGATTTTTGATTTATTGTAGAGATGAGGTCTTGCCAAGTTGCCCAGGCGGGTCGCGAACCCGGGGGCTCGGGCAATCCACTCACCTTAGCCTCCCAAAGCGTGGGATTACAGGCTGAGCCACCGAGCCCAGCTCTATTTTATGTCTTTAACATGATCAGTGGGTTGATGGGAGAAGAGGAAATTGAAGAGAAGTCAAGAACGGCTTCATGGATTTTCAAGAGAGAGGGTTCAAGACGATACGAACCAGGTTGAAATCTAGACTCTAAGAGGATCTGAAAGTAAAAAGAGGATAAAAGTAAAAGTGAGAACAGAGCCCTGAAAAAACACATCAGCTAGAATTTGAGAAAGAAGGGAGATATGGGGAAGCAGCTATGATGCCAACGGCTGGGAGTAGGTTGATGAAGAAAAATGGAGGACATTTTCTTCCATGTCATGGAATATAATTCTCCCTTTGTCTCCTCTTCAAGATACTTTCCATAAAGACATAACATTTCAAAGCCTTTGTAGGAGTGGATTTGTGGTTTGGGGATGGACCTTAAACTGGGAATAAGAAGGGTTAGTTTGTTTAGACTATATGTCTCAGCATCTGTGTGTGTGTGTTTGTGGGCATGTATGCAAGTGTGGCTGTGAAGGAGTTATGATGGTGATGATAGTTTACAATTGTTTGATGTGTTTTGTTGTTGTTGTTGCTGTTGTTTGCCAGTCAAATTTAGCAGTGGGAAGTTGTATATCAACTTTAGTAACGCTAATGTTAATAAGTTCTAATAACCCACTACCATCATATCAGTCAAGTTTCTTTGTTTTTCTAAACACTTGACCTTGGCCTTACTCTGCCTGAGGTATTCACCTATCCATCAGCTGACATGTAGACAAGGAGCACAAGTAATATTCAGTTTTTGACCTCCAAAATAGTAACTTTGCAGCAAGCCAATAGTCTTGAATACCAGGATACAGCTTTGAGAAAAAAAGAATTCTAAATTCCTTTGTCTTTTTACATTTTAGTAAATCAAAATTCATACGTAATGAGTTGGACCATAGACAGTTTCTTAATGGAGGCCCAGACGGAAAGATTATGACTCTCTTTCAGCATCCAGAGAGTTTTGGAGAAGAAGGAAAGGGAATTAGGAGAAAGAAGACATCAGATGTGAGCCCTGAGGTGAGTTAGAAAAATGAGGCAAACAACAAGGGTCTTGCCCAACTCCCCTTCTGAAGCCTGTTTTGGGAATGGGAGTAGTTGGCAGCTGGCTACTGCAAATCAATTAGAAGAGAAGTCACAGCAAAATAACAATGCCGGTACAGCATGCTCAGGCAGAAAGAGGTCCTAAAGTTTGTCTCTTTGAAGCCTGATCCCTGTAGGACAAAGCAGGACCCAGAAATAGGTTAGCATGACTGTGGAGATTGTCAGATGGGGTTACCAGAGTGTAGGCAGAATGCCTCCGTCACGGAAGATATAAAGCTGGCAGCTCAAGCTGGAGCTTGGTGGGAATTATACGACTTGAGAAGGGTCTAGAACATCAAGCTTGTCCAAGCTGAGGGGTCTAGTCACAGTCCACCAGCTATAAATAATGCTATGAATGGCCTTGGGGCTAGTAACATCGAGGTGGTAAGGGCATTGCTCTAGAAGCAAGGGAGGTCAAAGAATTGGACAAATCTGACTCAGTTCTTCTGCCCTGAGGTCAGTAAGCCTCACCTCTCCCCCTTATCCTGAGAGGCTAGTATTTCTACTCAATAGTACTTAAAGAAGCAGTCTAATTTATAAAAGCAGACGATATGTTAAATCTGACACAACACTTAGTTAATGTCTTTCTAACCAATGACATCTGGGTATTCTAGAGAACATATTATTCATAGATAAAATAAATTACATTTTTTTTTCCATGTACCTGAGTTGCGTTATTTAAAATTACATATGCGGACCAGGTGTGGTGGCTCATGCCTATAATCCCAGCATTTTGGGAGGCCAAGGTGAGAGGATTGCCTGAGTCCACAGGTTTGAGACCAGCCTGGGCAACTTGGTGAGACCCATCTCTACAATAAATCAAAAATTAGCTGGGCATTGTGGCACGTGCCTGTAGTTCCACCTCCTTGGAAAGCTGGGGAGGAAGGATTGCCTGAGCCCAGTAGGTTGAGCCTGTGGTGGCCATGAGCATGCCACTGCACTCCAGCCTGGGCAACAGAGTGAGACTTCAATTCAAATAAATAAAAAATAAAAAAATAAAATTACATATGCAGCCGGGCGTGGTGGCTCAAGCCTGTAATCCCAGCACTTTGGGAAGCTGAGACAAGAGGATTGCCTGAACTCAGGGGTTTGAGACCAGCCTGGGCAACTTGATAAGACCTTGTCTCTACAATAAATAATAATAATAATAAGCCAGGCATGGTAGCACGTGCCTGTAGTTCCAGCTACTTGGAAGGCTGAGGTGGAAAGATTGCTTGAGCCCAGCAAGTTGAGGCTGTGGTGGCCATGAGCATGTCACTGTACTCCAGCCTGGGCGGCAGGGTGAGACTCCAACTCAAAAAAAAAAAAAAGCTGACAAAAATGTCGAGCAATTGGCACACGGGCATCCTCATACATTGTTGATGGGACTGCAAAGTGGACAGTTACTTTGGAAAACAGTTTGTCGATTTCCTATAAAGTTAAATTTATACTTCCATATGATACAGAAATTCTACCTCTACATATTTACTCAAGTGAAATGATTTTTAAAAACTGTCTACATGAATGTTTATAGCAGCTTTATTCATAACTTCCCCAAACTGAAAACAAACAAACAAACAAAAAACAAAACAAAACCATATTTTTCTCAGCTGGGAATGGATAGAATTGTAGTACATTCAATACAATGGAATACTACTTAGTAATAGTAAGGCATGAAATCCTGATACGTGCAGCAAGATGAATGAGTCTCAAATGCATTATACTAGGTACAATAAGCTGGATTTAAAGGTGGCAGACTATATGATTCAATTTATATAGCATTCTCAGAAAGGCAAAACTATAGGAATAGAGAACAGATCAGTGGTTACCAGAAATTGGGGGTGAGATTATCAATGATTAGACCAAGGTTGGAATCTGACCTGAGAAGTGTTGATTATGTTTTCTTTCTCACTGGAATTTGTTTTCTACTTCCTTTAAAAAAATTTTTTTAACTTACATACAATAAAATCATTCTTTTTAATTGTCTAAAAGAGGGTAGCATAAGGGATATGTATATATATATTTTTGAGTTGGAGTCTCTGTCACCCACATTGGAGTGCAGTGACCGCTCCTGGCCACCGCAGCCTCGACCTGCTAGGCTCCAGCGATCCTTCCGCCTCAGCCCTCCAAGTAGCTGGAACTACAGGCGTGCGCTATCACGCCCAGCTAATTTTTGATTTATTGTAGAAAGGAGATCTTGCCAAGTTGCCTGGGCGGGTCTCGAATCCGCGGGCTCAGGCAATCCACTCACCTCGGCCTCCCAAAGTGCTGGGATTACAGGCTGAGCCACCGAGCCCGGCCCAGGGAATTTTTTTGAGTGGATAGGGATGATGAAAATGTGCTGTCACCTCATTGTGGTGATAGTGACACGGCTCTATGCCATTGTCAAAATTCATAACATTCTAAATTAAAAAGAATGATTTTATTGTATGTAAGTTAAAAAAATTTTTTTAAAGGAAGTAGAAAACAAATTCCAGTGAGAGAGAAAACATAATCAACACTTCTCAGGTCAGATTCCAACCTTGGTCTAATCATTGATAATCTTTCAGCAAGCACAGCCCTGAGCTGCTTCTCCAGGTTTGAGCAGGCCAGTAGCGATGGGTTTGCAAATGAACAGACTTGTCCAGGAAAGAGTTTTATGTTACTCAATGAGCATTCCCTAAATCATTGAAATTGTCTTGTACGCATCTACTGAAAGTGTTACTAGTGACCCATTCTATAAGTGTTACTAGTGACCCATTCTATCTAGAGATATATTTGCTGAGTTTCAAAGAAGAATTTGAAAATAATAAACAAGGTAAAGGGGAGAGGCAAAGAAGCAGGAAAATATTTAGATGACATCTGGTCTCAGAAGTGTCAGACCAGGTGTCAACTCAACCAAGAACTTCTTATGGAAAAGGTATTTTGAATATAACATTGGGATAGTTTGTATGGTGTAGAAATATATATCAAGATTCACTCTTCAAGATACCAAGGAGCTCTCTAGTTGGAGGGTAAAACTTACACTTAGGAAAAAGATGTATTCCTATTTTCTGCTTAATATATATTTCTTATGGTTCCCCTCTAAGCCTTGTAAAGTTGTATTATATTAAGTATTTTAAAAGCCCTATTGAAAGAATAAAGCTTTGAAGTATCAAGATCTAGAAATTGTCTTTGAAATGTGCAAACAAGCTTCAGGTACTCTCCACCTTGTTGGTACAAGGCAGAGATGTTACATTTTGCTTTTATTTATAGTTTGGGAATAGCTTCCTTGATTTTTACAATCAAGTATCTTTGTGCAATTGCTGAGCATCTTGAGAACACTTCAAAATCAACATAACTATATTCGGTACTAGCATCAAAGCAGCAGCAATTAAGCCCAGAACTGCTAGCTGATATTTAGGGATATCAAGTCACATTTTCCACCCGATGAGACATTGTCCAGGCTGTGGTTTACAACATAAAAGTGGGTGAATCAGTGTTGTATCAGGAAACAGAACTAACAGGTTCCCTGGCTACTCTCAGATGAGGAGTCATAGAACTAATGTCACTAGGTTTAATTCTCTTCCTTCCAGGAATGATATTTCTAGGTTAAGACTGAGACTAGTGGCAAGTGTGTGTGTGTGTGTATGTGTTTGTGTGTGTGTGTGTGTGTGTGTGTGTGAGACAGAGAGAGAGCGATGTTGATTGAGGAGGCAAATGAGGAATTGGGGAGTGGCCCATCTCTTTTTATGGGCCTTTTATAGTGATAAGTATTCGAATGTTCCCATGCTTGATTTTCTGATAAGCAAATGCAGTAATCATTCAGGAGGCTCTTTAAAAGAAAAATAAAGAGATTTTCAGTAATCTCCTCTTGTCAGACCTTGCATAACATAATGCATCAGTGGAAGATTAAGGGCCAATTCATGAAAATAAAATAGAATGGCTTGAGGTGATTCAGGGAGAAGAGAACACAGTCGTTGTTTGTAAATGAAGGTTAATGTTATCTTTGTACCAGTTGCAATTTTGTAGCATACATATTTTGATGGATTATACCAAGTCTGTATCATAATTTGTGATCTGTATACAAAATAAAGTGAAATAGTTATCTACATTTTATTGTCAGCAAAAGATTTTTTTTTTGCTTAAAAATCTTCCACCTTCCTAATATTATTAGACTGTATACATATATATATATATGACTATATATGTAATTTTTTTCAGAATAACAATGCCCTCAGAGACTATGATCACATTGACCAGCCACAAAATGATTAAAGAAAAATAAATAGCTGTATCAGTCATCTATATACGTCAATAGAAGCTGAGGGAGAGAGCTTTACATTTTCCAAATTTAGATTTATTTACTTAAAAATTGTTGATAGAAGTTTTTACAGCTCACTTCAAAAAGATCGTACAATATCACTACTGACAGTACATTTACCCAGAGACTGACTTTATGCTAACAAACACGCTGTTCAGATTGTCAGCAAAACTAAAATGAATGAGCTTAGCACAATTCAAATGGATCTTTGGCATATCATCAATCAATTAAGTGCTCCCTGGCACTCTTAGGTTAATATCAAAGTATACAATACAACATCATCCATTTTATTTAGCATCCTTTGTGTGTGGCTCCATAAAATGTTCTATACAGTTTTCCTTTCTTCTAGACTAGAGTGACTCTAAGAGTGATGATGCAAAAGTTGAGGAGATGTGACCCCGGGTGATGGCTACAGCTTACTTTGTCTCTCAGGGAAGGTAAGTGTCTCTAAAACAACCCAACTCAAGAATAAGAATCTGAAAGGCAGTGGGAAATGTCAGAAAGATGAAATAAACAGCCCAGAAAACTCAACTCCAACTCCAGTGACTCAACTGAAATCAACTTCAATAAAAGAATGAGTGGAGAGAAATGTGGTGAAGGACTCTAGGACTGAAGGACTGAAAACTGGAAGGTCATTCTGGAGAAAAGAGTCTTTTAAAAAAGATTTCAATAGCTTTAGGGGTACAAATGGTTTTTGGTTATGTAGGTGTATTGTATAGTGGTAAAGTCTGGGCTTTCAGTGTACCTGTCATCCCCACTAGTGCACACTGTACCTGATGGGATTTTTCATCCCTCTCCCCATTCTCACTTTCCCCCTTCTGAGTCTTCAGTGCCCATTATGCCTTTATTTATTTACTGGAGTCTCACTCTGTCGCCCAGGTTGGAGTCTAGCGGCACGCTCAGGGACACTGCAGCCTCGACCTGCCAGGCTCAGGAGATCCTTCCACCTCAGTCTTCCAAGTAGCTGGAACCAGAGGTGTGTGCCATCATGCTTGGCTAATTTTTAAAAAAAATTTTTTGTAGAGATGAGGTCTTGCCAAGTTGCCCAAGCTGGTTATCAAACCCCTAAGCTCAGGCAATCCTCTCATCTTCGCCTCCCAAAGTGCTGGGATTATAGGTGTGAGCCACCATGCCCAGCTATTTTTTTTAAGTTTAATTTTATTTGTTTCATTAGCTTTAGGGGTACAAATGGTTTTTGGTTACATGACTGCTTTGTATAGCAGTGAAGAAGTCTGGGTTTTAAGTGTACCCATCACCCCCATTAGCATGCATTGTACCCGATAGATAATTTTTTACCCTTTCCCCCTGCCCATCCTCCATGCTCTGAGTCTCCAATGTCCATTGCACCATTCTATGTGCCTTTGCAGACCCTTAGCTTAGCTGTCATTTATAAGTGAGAACACGTGGTATTTGGTTTATTTCTAAGTTATTTCGCTTAGGATAATGGCCTCCAATTCCATCCAAGTTGTTGCGAAAGGCGTTATTTTGTTCTTATCTATAGTTGAATAGTATTTCATTTTTACTTATCTACTGATCAGTTGATGGGAACTTAGGTTGATCCCATGTCTTTGCAATTGTGAATTTTGCTGTAATAAACATACGAGTACAGGTGTTTTCTTTGTATGATGACTTATTTTCCTTTGGGATTTCCGTGGGATTGATGGATAGAATGGTAGATTTACTTTTAGTTACCTGAGAAATCTCCACACTATTTTTCTTCGAGGTTTTACTAATTTACATTCCCACCAACAGTGTATAAACGTTCCCTTTTCACTGCATCTGCACCAATGTCTATTGCTTTTGACTTCTTAATAATGGCCATTCTGAATGGGTGAAAAAATAATTTCAGTATGAATTCTTACTTAACCCTGATTTGATTTACTTCAGGTAAATGCATTAAATTCTAATTTTATTCGAAATGAAAGGCAATCTCATTATTGAAATCACAGAAATAGCCATTCTTGCCATGTACAGTTCTATATGGCAGAGAACAATCCTGGGCTTATATGCCCCAGTAGGATAAAAAACTTTGCTTCAGAGGGAAGCAAGAGAGCATAGCAGGAGAATAGTGATCCTAGACTCTCCTTTCTGGTGTGATTATTGTAGCTTGTGGCACTGGAACAGTGTAAAAGGAACATCTAAATTTTAGAACATTTCTTATTTTAAAGCTCCCAAAGGTGAATCTCTTGTAACTGCTATTCCTACTCTTACTCTTAGAGTCATGCACCTCTAGGAATGAGGGTGGGGAGGATAAGTATTGCAAAAGGGTCCATGAATCCACGTGGTCCCCAAGTGTTATCAGTAGGAAGAATAATGTCACATACATATGTCCCATATCAAATGTATGTATGTGCTATTACAAGAAATTCCTTTAAAAGTGTGACTGTGTTTATAAAGTTACCTTTTAGCATTAGATACTTTTCTTTTTTTGAGTTGGAGTCTCACTCCATCGCCCAGACTGGAGTGCAGCGGCATGCTCCCAGCCACCGCAGCCTCGACCTGCTGGGCTCCAGCGATCCTTCCGCCTCAGCCTTCCAAGTAACTGGAACTAAAGGCGTGCGCTACCACGCCCAGCTAATTTTTGATCTATTGTAGAGATGAGGTCTTGCCAAGTTGCCCGGGCGGGTCTCGAACACGCGGGCTCAGGCAATCCACTCACCTCGGCCTCCCAAAGCGCTGGGATTATAGGCTGAGCCACCGAGCCTGGCAGCATTAGATACTTTTAAAATCGATGGCTACAAGAACATGGAGAGAATTCATTAACATTTTTTGATAATAAAAATACATTCTCAGGTTGGGTGCATGGTAGCTCACAACTGTAAACTCAGCATTTTGGGAGGCTGAGGTGGGAAAATTGCTTGAGCCCAGGAGTTCAAGACCAGCCTGGGCAACATAGCAAGACCTCATCTCTACAAAATCTAAAAAAATTAGCCTGGTGTGGTGGTGCATGTCTATAGTCCCAGCTACTCAGAAGGCTGAAGGCCCAGGAGGTTGAGGCTATGGTAAGCCATGATTGTGCCCCACTGCACTCCAGCCTGGGAGACACAGTGAGACCCAGACTCAAAAAGAAAAAAAAAGAAAGAAGGAAAGAAAGAAAGAAGGATCTTCAGACATACAAGGATAGCAGCTCTATTTATAACTTCCCCAAACTGTAAACAATTTTAATGTCTGTGAATGGGACAGTAGATAAAAAACACTGGGGATAGTCATATAATGGAATACTACACAGAAAAAACTATGAAGAGACTACTGATATATAAAACAACATGGATGAGTCTCATAGACAAAAAGTTGAGTCAAAAAAAAAAAAGGACAGACACAAGAATATACTGTTTGATTCAGTTCAGATGGAGTTAGGAACAGGCAAAACTAACTGATGGCCATGGAACTCAGAAAAATGGTTGGCCCTTGAGGGACTATAGTTACTGAGTGGGAAAGGACACAAGGGAAACTTCTAGAGTGAAGGGAAACAGTCTGATAGAATTTTGTGAGTGGGCACATATGCAAAACTTTATTTAGTTGTAGTTACAATTAATGGGCTTTATATACCATATTTGATGTATTATGACTGTTTTAAAACATGTCCACAAATTTTTTGACTCTGCCTTTATCAAGAGGTGAGAACTTTGTCCCTTTTTCTTGACTCTGGGCTAGACTTATGTCTCACTTATCATCCATAGACTAAAAAGAGAGGCTATGTGATTTCGGATACCAAGACATAAAAGGCAATCAGCTTCTGTTTTGTTGGCTGAGAGACTTGCTTTGGAATTCTGAGCCATCACTTAAGAAGTTCAGCTCTTCTGAGGTCACCATGCTGAGAAGGCCCAGGTCACACAGAGGGTCATATGTGGTGCCGTGGTCGACAGCCCAGCTGAACTAAGCTTCTGAGCCATCTAAGTTCAGGCACCAGGCACATAAAAAAAATAAGTCTGAGTGTTTTCTGCCCCCAGCTATTACATGATCCTTTCTCTACTTCCCATCCCCCACAGTGCCAGGCATTTGTGTCTTCTGAGCTGAGGTCCCAGACATTTTGAAGCAGAAACAAACCACCCTTGCTGTGCTCTGACCCACAGAATCTAGGATCATATTAAACTGGCTATTTTATACTACTAAGTTTGGGGGTAGTTTGTTCTGGAGTAATAATAATGGGAACAGGATTTTATAAATGAATAAAAACCATAAAACTAAAAGAAAATTGACATCAAGCTCAAGGAATTTGGAAAGCAGTGTCAGTCAGGGTTCTCTGGTTGCAAGCAACAAAACCCAACTTGCATAAGCAAAAGAGAATTTATTGGCAGGGTATCGGGCTGGAAGGATCTACAGGAATTAAGAATAATTCCACTTAAGAAGCCTCTGGGGCCCTTTATAAAAGGAGCTGATAAAGAGTTTCTTCAAGACTCAATAACTGCTATGAATATATCCTGTTCATAGCCAGTTCTGTCACTCTGATTAAGATTTTAATTTCAAGGAAAGCAGTCAGCCCGGATCCAGCTACATGCTCACACCTTGTCTAGCAGAAGACAGGCATGGTGATTTGCATCTTCACCAAGTTCAGGAGGCAGCGGGGAAGGAGTAGGCACCCCAAGGAATACCAAGATGCCCCTATTTACAAAATGAGGAATGGATATGCAGCACTCACAACTCATGTACTGAACCAGCAATTTAAATGAAATTCTCTGACGTCATCATGAGACTGTTGGCCTCCCTTTTTTGTTTTTGTTTTTTGTTTCCAGAACTCTTTCTTGTAATATTTTTAAGGTTTTTTTTGAGTTTAAGTCTCACTCTGTTGCCCAGGCAGTGGCACAATCACAGCTCGCCACAGCCTTCACTTCCTGGGCTCAAGTGATCCTCCTGCCTCAGACTCCCAAGTAGGAAGCTGTGCCACCACATCTGGCTAATTTTTTGACTTTTTTGTAGAGATGAGGTCTCTTTATGTAGCCTATGATGATCTTAAACTCCTGGGCTCAAGCGATTCTCCTGCCTCAGCCTTCCAAAGTGCTGAGATTACAGGAGTGAACCACCATACCCAGCCACTTCATATTCTAACCAATGTTATTCCAGTGCTACTATTAGGTTTCTGGTGGCCACTCAGCGCTAGCTAGAGTTTATGTTTTTCCTGTTTCATATCTGTATGCGTAATACTGTCTTTGATACTAAGAGTAGGTTAGTCCTCCAGTTGATTCGTAGTAAAAGTAGTGAAGCTTGTGTATTTTTGAAGCTAACTTCTTTTTTTTGTTTGTTTGAGTTGGAGTCCCACTCGATCGCCCAGACTGGAGTGCAGTGGCCTCTCCCAGCCACCGCAGCCTCGACCTGCTGGGCTCCAGCGATCCTTCCGCCTCAGCCTTCTGAGTAGCCAGAATTACAGGCGCATGCTACCACGCCTGGCTAATTTTTTTGATTTATTGTAGAGATGAGGTTTCGCCTGCCCAGGCGGGTCTCGAACCCGCGGGCTCAGGCAACCCACTCACCTCAGCCTCCCAAGGCGCGGGATTACAGGCTGAGCCACCGAGCCCAGCTGTAGCTAACTTCTATATTGGTAGCAGTAGGGGAACCCA
>CAUYQG010289065.1:0-10228 GCA_963574415.1 Tarsius wallacei
GCAGACTGGCTTTAAGAATGTGATTATTATCTTATTAATATTATTATAATATTATATTGTAATTATCATATAATAATATGTTACCCAAATTAGTAACATATTAAGACCTCACAAATGGTATCCTTTAATTTTAAATTAATAGTGTTTTCAGTGCAGCCAGCTTAGAAGACATTTTGTGCTGTTTGTAACAAAAGGGTTTGGTTAGAAAATTCAGTTGAACAGTATTGAGGGAATATTCCTTGATAAGTAGAAAAGGCAAAGAACAGGAAGTCAAAACCATAAGGCAAGAGCAACTTTTCAAGTGAAGTTTACAGTATTTCTCCATGTTTACAGTATTTCTGTGAACACAGTTGCAAGTGGTGCACTGGTAGGTAATTTGGCAGACATCATTAATTTATAATAACTGTATATTCTCTTAATAACTTATTTCCTTTTGGGGTTTTAATTCATTTTATAAAATGTTTGATCTTCCCTTTTTGTTAGCATATTATTCTTAATAGAATATAGAAATAAAGAGCCACTCTGCTTTCTCTGAATTTTTTTTGTGTGTGTGTGAAATTATAGTTTTACCCAAGCAATGTCTCTGTCCTATCCTATTGATCTGAATGTAGCTCTAAGGATATGTGTGTGTGTGTGTGTGTGTGTGTGTGTGTGTCTATTGCATTAATATTTTTAACGACTTATTTCAGTGATGAATTCAATAAAACAAAATATTTATCAGAATGAATGCATAAATAAATGAATTCTAAGTTTTTGTTTTCATATTATATTATTACAAACTTGTGTCATTTTGCTGTACTTTTTCTTAGGCGGCTCTAACACGTATTCTGTACATGGCATATTAAAATTTGAGCTCTTGGGACAGCTCACTACTCAGCAACTCTCATCTTTCCAGAAAAGTTATTACTATGCAACTGTTTATACAAATATGGATTCTAAGACTCTTTCATCATACTGAGATATTTTCCATTTTTTGAATTTTTGCTCATGGGAGCACACAGAATCTATTCTCTTTATTTTGTCAAAATCTGCTTTTTTAAAGTGCTGACAAGTAGTTTAGCAAATAGAGTCAGAGTAAGTCACTGTCTTACAGCATTACAAATTACTTAGATCAATCATTCTCCATCCTGGCTTTTAATGCAAATCACCTGGACAAACTTTTTCCAGTCCTTAGGTCCCACTTTCAGAGATTCGGTACATCTGGCCTGGGTGCTTGGCAGATGCAGTTTTTAAAGGTTATTGAAATGTGCATCCTTTGGCTAGAACAGAGCTTTTCAAGCTTTGTGTGCATTTACTCCACGTAAGAATTTTGTTAAAGTGTAAATTTTGACACAGGAGGTCTAGAATTGGGCCCAAGATTCTAAGTTTCTAAGAAAATCCCAGGTGATACACTATAGTATTCATGAACCACACTTTGAGAGCAAAGGCCTAAATTGAATATGTCATCTTGTTTGTTTGAATTGGTGGGACTGTGATTGTATGTGTTGTGACGGCTGAGGGAATTGCTATTTAAAATGTATGTGTAGGAATACTTAGCAGTCCATGTGAATATACAGCAATGTCTGTAAGACATTTGAGCAAGTATCTTGTTTTTAATCCTCTTTCAGGAAAAAAATAGCAACACATTTATGGATAGTTAAATATGTCCATACCAAACGAATGCATTCAATTATTATTAATGTAAACACATATTTATTTACTATTTCATGGTCCTTTTTTGTTCAGATATAAATTGTTACCACCTGTAGTCTCAGTGGTTTCATTAAGGTAGTTTCGTGTTTTTCCTTTAGAAAATTAATCTTGCTTATTGCATGTAATTCATTAACTATTACACAAGCTTCTGAGAATACTAAACAACTTTGGGGTAGGGAAGAGAAAAATTATTATAAGCTGACAAAATTAACAAAATTTAAATAGCATTAATGAAATTCATTAAAAATCATATTTTCTTTACTAATTGTCTCTGTTGGAGATATAGAGATGATTACTGGAAGTAAGGGTAAAATGGAGAGCGTTGAAAAAGCTTCCCAGTTATTCCTGAGAAACTTGCAGACAATGAATTATAATGGGGACGAGGGATAAGACAGTCTAAGTTACAAGGGTTGTAGCACGTAATTCAGAAAATAAGAGGTAGAAATACTTTATACCTACGATTCTATTTACAGAAAAGAAGTGATGAGGGAAGAAGAGGAAGAAATATATCTTGTGTCCTTAGCATTTGGAATACTAATTTATATATGGTGGATTTGAAACACATCTCTAGAGAAATCAACCGGCAACTAATAATCAGGTTTGTCTTGCTTCAGTTTGTCTGCCATATTCATGAATTAAAGAAAGCCCTGGGCTGGGTTTGTGTACTTATTGACAACATATTTCTTGTCCAGCAGCAGCAAGAACCAGAACGAAAAACAATGCAAAACAAGGCTCAGACTTTTCCAAATTTAATTTGTCTAAAGCTTTTCTTTTAATAGTATGAATGCTTTACATTCTTATAACTTCTAGTTCTTATACCAGCCCATTCAAAGAGTGGGGCGTGTAGAGTTTCGGAAGACCCATAAATGCAAGGTTGTCTCTCAATGCTAACAATTATTGGGAGCTCACTGTGTACCAGGCTCCATGTTGTTAAGTTTGGCCTAGGACGGCCTCTTTACATACTTTGTTTTTTCCTCAAGGTTTTATATAATAGGTAGTAAGTAAATTGTAACCTAACTGGGTGTAAGCGGGCTGTAACCTACTCTTGAAACAAGTACCTGAGTCTCAGCCGACTACTCAAATAAGGCAAGTGCTGAGCTGTAGCCAGTCCAGCTGTTTCTGTACCCTATTTACATTTTCGTAAGTCAGTTTTTTCTTCTGTCCACAAATGTGACCCAACCATGTGGTAGTTGTGAAGTCGTACTGAACCTATTCTGGCTCTGGGGCCTGCCAGATTGTTCTTTGCTCAGTTAAACTCTTCTAAATTTAATTTGGTTAAAGCTTTTCTTTTAATAGTATTAATGCTTTACATTCTTGTAACTTCTAGTTCTTATAACAGCCCAGTCAAAGAATGGGGAGTGAAGAGTTTCAGAAGATCCATGAAAGCAAGGTTATCTGCACCACAGAAATGGGCTCTACTGTGGGGACAGTTGGAAGCAGAGATATTTATTTTCCCCGGAAAAAAAAAATAGTATTAATTCTGCTTTCTTCCCCCAGATAAGCAGCTGGACTGGCTACAGCTCAGCACTTGCCTTATTTGAGTAGTTGACTGCCTGTGGTTGGCTGAGACTCAGATATGTGTTTTAAGAGTAGGTTATAGCCTTTGCTGACACTCAGTATAGCTTGAAAACCAAGATGGCTCTAGACACCTGTAAATATTTTACTTTCTAATCACTTTTTCCCCTTGATATTTATGTCATTCTTCTAAGGCATGGTAATTTTGAACTTGACCTGATCCCTATAATCCCAGAAAGCAGCAATGGTTAAAAACAACACAAAATTCTCTACCTTTTGTGTTACCACAAAGACTTACTGCAAAGAATAAAGCTTCTCCACATGACTTACAAGAATCCTAAACAGCCCCTTGCTCACCAGACAGATTCTCTGAATTTCCACTTTTTGCCTCATAAGTGATTAGTTGAATTGTTTGTCTCTGCTGATCACACAAAATGCTTGTTTATTTGACATGACCAAAATTTCAACTTCTCTCCTCCTTTGACCTTAGCCTGATCCATCAGCATAACGTTGGGACTGTTCCTTCTCAAGACCCCTCCCAAGCATCAGTTACTGATATTAGAAAAAAAAAAAATAGTGTATTCTCTGCCCTACTTCTCGAAAACCTGGTTCTTTCTAATCTTATTTACTCAGTCCTGTACAAGAAAGGCCCTTTTCTATCTGACCTTTGAGACACTTGCAGATCTTACAGCCAGACTGTTCTCTCTATTACAAGAGTCTTTTCAGATAAAATCTCTTATTTGAGTCTGGATTTGCTTTTATTTAACATTAATCTTCCTGTCTCCAGGAGCACCTCTCCAATATATCTTCAATGCTTCCACCAGCAGGACTGCCTGTCAACAGAACATCGGAGGGCACAATTTACCTGGCAGGAGAGGTAAATGGCATCCTCTAGAATTACGTGAGGCATAACGATGTTTGTGGCTACACATGACAGCACGAGCTGCAGGAGTGCAGACTTTACGTTTCAAAACTGACTACTTTACTCCCCTGTTTAAAATACATGAATGGCCTTCAAGTCTCAGTAAGAAAACCTTCAAGCTCCTTGGTTTGACTTGCATGGATTTTCACCATTTGATTCCCACTTATGTCTCTAGTTCTATCTCCCATCACTCCCACTTTGTGTCTTGTAACAATGTCAGGATCTGCCATTTCTAGACAGTTCTTTGTCTTGAACAGACTGCTTCTTTATCCTAAAATGTCTGCTCCCTTAGTTCTAACTGCTCATCCTGTGTTTGACTCGAGGTGAAGTCTGATCATCACCACTGGGAAGCGTTTCCCTCGAATCCTCTTTTGGACTAATGGTCAGAGCTGTATACTCCTAACTCTAAACTTTGAACTCTGTGAAAATGTATAATTTTGCAATTACATTGCTTAATAGTAACTTATTTCTAAGATCATCTGCTATAATCTGTATGTGTCCCCTCTAAAATTCAGATGTTGAAACTTAATGGCTAAGTGATGGGATCAAGAGGTTTTGGGGGGGACTTTTGAGATGTGATTAGGTCATCAGAACTTCTCCCCTCATGACTGGAGTTAAGATCTATAAGGATTAGCTTTCTTGCTCTTTTGCCTTCTGCCATGTGAAGGCACGGCATTTCTCTCTTCTGAAGAATGTAACAACAAGCTACCATCTTGGAAGTAGAGAGCAGCTCTCACCAAACAATTGAACCTGTCAATGTGTGGGTCTTAGACTTCCCAGCCTCCAGAACTGTGACAAATAAATATCTGTTCTTTGTAAATTACCTAGTCTCAGGTATTTTGTTATAGCAGCATAAACAGACTAAGACATCATCTCCCTCAAGTTACTGCAAACTTTCAGAAAGGAGATATGTCAGGACCTCAGTTAAAAGTCCAGCAGTGTCATTCCTAAGAAATGGAGGTAAACAGAAGTAAGCAAAGTCTTAATAAGACTGAATTCCATTACTAGACAAACAGAACCTCTGATTGTATTGAGATGAATTATTCACCCTATCTGTCTAACAGAGAAAATAGGGCTCTCTTTTAGAAACATAATACCTTAAAGACCCTCTGTAGTTCTTTCATATATAGTGTCTGATTCTTTCATACACATTCAAAATTACTCTGCATACAAAGAAATAAAAAATACGATTAATAAGTGTGAAAAAAATTTGTTAGAAACAGACTCACAGATAATTTACATATTGAAGTTCTCAGAAAGATAATTTAAAACAACCATGATTATTGTATTAAAGAAAAGATGAACAAGTAGATACAGGGAAGTTAATTTTAAGGTTCATTTGGAATTGTTCTGGAAAAATATCAAGTATGTATTCTAGAACTGAAAAAACAGAATACTAGAAGTTAATAACTGTGGATGGGTTAGATGTAAGATTAAGCACCGTAGAGGAGCTTAGTAAAATGAAGAGAGAATGGCTAAAATTTTTGAAAAGTGGTTGTAAATATCAGCCCAAGATTCAAAAAGTTTAATGAAACTAATGCAGAATTAATATAAGGAAAATCACACTAGGCCACATTATGGTAAAATTGCAAAGAACTAAAGACATGAACATTTTTAAAAGCAAATAAAAAGATAGAATACCTTCATTGGAGCAAACGTAGAATTTACAGTTGACTTCTCAACTAAAACCGCGGGAGTCAGAAGACAATGTAAGAATATTTTTATGATGCTGAAGGGAAAAAAAAATGCCACCCAGAATTCTATAACCCTGAAAAATATCTTCCATATATTAAGGTGAAATAAAGACATTTTCAGAAAAGCAAAAACTGAGATTAGTAGGTGACAAAAAATTCTGTGCTACAAAAAATGTAGAGAGAGTTTTTAAGGATTAAATTCTTAGGTTTGGGAGGAAAATCATCTCATTTGTGGTAGAAAACTGGCAAAAGAATAAAGTACATCAGGGAAAGTAAACAGATAAAAAAATTAATATTAGCCGGGCTCAGTGGCTCAGCCTGTAATCCTGCGCTTTGGGAGGCTGAGGTAAGTGGATTGCCTGAGCCCGCGGGTTCGAGACCCGCCTGGGCAACTTGGCGAGACCTCGAGACCTCATCTCTACAATAAATCAAAAAATCAGCCGTGAGTGGTAGCGCATGCCTGTAATTCCGGCTACTCGGAAGACTGAGGTGGAAGGATCGCCGGAGCCCAGCAGGTCGAGGCTGCAGTGGCCGGGAGCGGCCACTGCACTCTAGTCTGGGTGACAGAGTGAGACTCCAACTCAGAAAAAAAAAAAAAAAGAATATTGATAAAACAATATTAGAAAAATGCTATGCCATCTAAAGTATATATATAAAACTAATATGCAAGAAAGGTAATAACAAGTGAGAGGGGAATGGGCTTAAAGATTCAAAGTTTCTAGAAGTATGGGGGAAGTGTTAGGTTATAATTTGTATTAAATTATAGTATAACCAGTGATTGAATATAATGTTCAATGTGTTCTTAGAAGAAAAATAAAATAAGAAAATGCCTACTTGACATGGAAGAAAGGGGAATGGAATTCAACAATTTCTGTAATTATGTTCAATATAAATGAACTAAACACTCTAATTAAAAGACAAAGATCATCAGATTGAATTAAAAACAAAAATCAAAAACACTTCTATGATCCTTGCAAGAGACACACAAAGATACAACTAAAAAAATAAATGAGGAAAAATATACTACTCAAACACTAATTATAGGAAAGCTGAGGTAGCTATACCAAAGCAAAGTATATTTTAAGCATCACTAGGAATAAACAGTTATTTCATAGTATCAAGAGACTCAATGTAATGGGATATATGATAATTGAATCTGTTTGCCCTTGATAACTTCACAACATACAATATAAAATTTAACATAACTAAAACAAAACTGAAACCTAGTAGGACACTTCAGCATACTTCTCTCAATTACTGATAAACTAATAAGAATTTATAAGATTTGCAGAGAACAATTATAAATTCAATCTAATTGATATTTAGATCAATAGAGTACTGTTTCTACTAGGCATCATTACATTATTTTCACGTATACTAGGAACATACCATAGACTGTGCTATGAAAAACAATAATACAAACACAAGAACTTCAATAAATGTAAAAGATCACAAACAGAATGTATTCTATGACCACAGGGGAATAAACTGAAATCCAATAAGACAAAAATAACTAGGAAAATCCAACTGCCTGGATTTTAGATGGACTTTGAAGTAGTCATTGGTAAAAATAATTATAATAATAAGAGATCAAAACAAAAATTTAAAAATATTTTTAACTAAAAGACATTGAAGATATGATATTTTCGTATCATACCACAGTGGAAACTTTATACCCTTAAGACATACATTAGAAAAGAAGAAAAACTTAAAATCAATAATTTAGACTTTCAGTTCAAAAATCTAGAAATAAGACAGAACAAATTTAACCCCAAGGAAAGTAGAATGATAAAAATAAAAAAATAAACTAATAAAATTTGAAACACAATGTATAAAATTCAAGAAATAAAAAAATGTGGCCCTTAAAAGCATTCATAATATTAGCCTCAAAGCTGCAAATAATCAATACTAGTAATGAAAAAATTACAGCACTATACGTTGTACAAATTTCAAAAAGATAAGGAAATATTAGGGTTGACTTTGCATTAATAAACTTGACTTTTAGAAACTTTTAGAAATAAAATGCTATAAGGAGCCTGTGCGGTTCAATAGTTAAATGGGCTCAACAGTTAAATTACTCAAATGTTACATCTTACAAAGCTAAAAATTTTTTTAAATTCAGATATTTCAACATTTATTAAAGAAGATAAATCTCTTGTAAAAACCTTCTTAGAGGGTTAAAAAGCCACTTCCATAAATCTTTACTGTTGGATTCTTGTGGAAAATAGCAGCCAGGAACATATTTTTTCCAGAGGATAGACAAAAGAGAGGTGATCCCTAATTCTTTTTCAAGATGAATAAATTACCTTGATTCCAAAATTGACAATGACATCACAAGGCAGAAATATAGATTAATATTCTCAAGAACATAGATGGAAAAGTTCCTAACAATATATTAGCAACCAAAATTTGATCATACATAAACAAGATAATATGCCACTACAGGTGTCATTTATTTCAAGTTTGCAAATGTGTTATAGCATTTTAAGAGCAATCATTTGATATACCACTTAAGAGAAATCAAGGATAATAATCATTTAATGCAGAAATAACATTTAAAAAAATCAAACCCATTTATGGGAAAAGCAAACTCTTTTTTTTTTTTTTTTTTGAGTTGGAGTCTTACTCTGTCGCCCAGCCTGGAGTGCAGTGGCACACTCACGGCCACCCCAGTGTTGACCTGCTGGGCTCAGGTGATCCTTCCACCTCAGCCTTCCAAGTATCTGGAACTACAGGTGCACGCTACCAAGCCGGGTTACTTTTTGGATTTATTGCAGTGATGAGGTCTTGCCAAGTTGCCCGGGCTGGCTTCGAACCCGTGGGCTCAGGCAATCCACTCGCCTTAGCCTCCCAAAGTGCTGGAATTACAGGCTGAGCCACTGAGCCCGACCGAAAAACAAAATCTTAACAAACTAGGAATACAAGGGAGACTTCTTAATTTTATAAAAAGATCAACAAATAAACTTAGAGAAAATATCTTAATGAAATATTCAGTGCTTTTCACTGAGAGTAGAAATGAGACAAGGATTTGCATTATGCAGCACCAGTTTTTTATAGCATTATGCTGGGCATTCCAGCCAGTGCAGTAATTCAAGAAATGAAATCAGAAACGCAAAGATTGGAAAGGAAGAGATAAAACTGTCATTATTTGAACAAAACGTGACTTTATACTAAAACCACAAAAAATAATCAGATATATCATTAAAATTAATCATTGAATTTAACAAGGTTGCTGGAGACAGGCTTAATATTTAAAAATCAATTGCATTTCTTCATATCAGAAAAAATAAAACATTTTAGAAGATATAGTTTGCAATGGCATTAAAAAGCACCAAATACTTAGGAATAAATAAGTTCAGCACAAGACCTCTATATAGACAGCTTCAAAACATGTTGAGAGAAAATAAAGACAAAATAAAAAGAGAGATTTTATTTTTCCAGCTGTTGTAGATTGACTGATTTTGCTCTCCTACTGCAAACAGCTAGAAAACTGGAAACAGTATATGAAACAAACATCGGGTAATAGACAGTACAGGATTCTGATCCTTGAGAGAAAAGAAACTAATTAAGAGTTTGTTATAGATAAAAAATAAATGTGAATATATCCGCAGCTTGCACACATCCTTGCAAGAGCCATGTAGTAAGATATTTTGTATTCTCTAATCAAAAGTACTATTTATTATAAGAAATAAAATGGAAATATCAGCAGTATCTTCTAAAGTTAAACACACGTGCTAACAATTTTACCCTAATATAGATCCAAAATAATCGTGTATGTGTATGCTCACTAAAAGACATGCACTAGAACATGAATAGGAGTAAAACAGCCCCAAACTGGAAACATCAAGTGCCTACTAATGGTAGAATGGCTAAAGGAATTGTTGAACACTACAAAGCAATGAGAATAAGCCATCTATGAGTACAATCAATAACACGAATGCATCTCACAAATACAATGTGGAGCAAAAGAAGCCTGATGCCGAAATAATAAATATAACTTGATCCTACTTATGTAAAATTTTAAAAACAGGCAAAACAAAGCAGGAGAAAGACCGAATCGTGGTTGTCCCTGAGGATGGATGGTGAGTAGAAAGGAACACAAAGGAGACTCAGTGTTTACAATGCTTTCCTTATGAATTTGGACAATGTTTACATTGGTGTCTTCAGTCTGTGAAGATGCATTGAGCTGTACACATTTATCATCTGTGCCATTTTTTTGTATTCAAATTTTACTTCGATGTCACAAAAAAATACATAGGGAGTTATTCACACAGACTGCTTGTTAAAATTTGCTCTAGTGAATTTCATGACAATTTAAATAACGGGACTCTAAAATCTCTTAGACTTGTCAAAGGTATGTCATATACAACTATTTGCCTGACAAGGACCTGCTGTCAGTGCTACT
>CAUYQG010289069.1:0-33213 GCA_963574415.1 Tarsius wallacei
TCCCTGTCATAGAGTTCTTATAGAGTTGTTGTTCTTCTACTTGGTTAAAATTATTTTCTAATCATTCTCTAAGACAAAAGATAATCAACTCTATAAACAAAAATAGTAAAAATGTACCATGTTTTTGTTGCATCTTTGTAAAAATAAAATATATGATAATAATAGAATAAAAGATGGGAGGAAGGAATTAGAAGGTTACTGTTGCAAGGTCCTTACATCATACACAAAGCCTAATATTATTTGAATGTAAATTGTAATTAATTATGGTGCATATTTTAAATTCTAGGGCATGCATTAAAAAATTTTAAAGGCATAAATAATCAACACTAGAGATAAGATGAAATTAAAAAGTATTCAGCACAAAACAGGCAGACAAAAGAGAACAAAGAAACAAGTAACAGACTGAACATATTTTTTAAAAAAATAACAGTATGGTAGATTGAAATCCAACCACATCAATAATAACATTAAGTGTGAATGACTAAATACATCAAATTAAAAGACAGAAATTGTCAGATTGGCTAAAAAACCAAGATCCAACTAGATGTTCTCTACAAGAAACATGATTCAAATATAGAAATATAGAAAGACTAAAACTAAAAGGATGAAAAAGATATATCATGTAAATGCTAATCAAAATACAGTTGACAAAACGTTATTAATATCAGACAAAGTAGATTTTTTTTTTTTTGAGTTGGAGTCTCACTTTCGCCCAGACTGGAGTGCAGTGGCATGCTCCCAGTCACTGCAGCCTCGACCTGCTGGGCTCTGGCAATCCTTCCGCCTCAGCCTTCCAAGTAGCTGGAACTACAGGCGCGTGCTAACATGCCCGGCTAAGTTTTTTGATTTATTGTAGAGGTGAGGTCTCGCCAAATTGCCCAGGTGGGTCTTGAACCCGCGGACTCAGGCAATTCACTCACCTCGGCCTCCCAAAGTGCGGGATTACAGGCTGAGCCACCAAGCCCAGCTACAAAGTAGACTTTAGAACTAGACATATTACTAGGGTTACAAAAGGACGTAAAGGGGTCAATAAAGAGGTCAATTTATCAAGAAGACATAACCATTCTAAAGACATATGCACCTAACAACGGGACTTCAGTATAGCACTTCAGGATAAAGCAAAAACTGATAGAAATGAAAAAAGAAACAGATAAAGTCAGAACTATGATTAGAAATTTTAACTCTTGTTTCTCAGCAATAAATAGAACAAGTAGACAGAAAATCGGTAAGGAGATAGATAATTGAATAACACTAACAACCAAGTTAACCTAATTAACATTCATAAAATACTCCAACAACAGCACAACACACATTCTCTCTTAAAGTGCACATGAAACATTCACAAGATAGACTATAAAATAAATCTTAGCAAATTTAAATGAATTGAAATAATACAAAGTATGTTCTCTTGCCAGATTTCTAGTTCAATAGAATTAAATTAGAAGCCAACAACAGAAAGACATCTGGAGAAGTCATAAATATTTACAAATTAAATAATACACTTTTATATAACCTGTGGTCAAAGTAGAAGTCATAAGGGGGATTAGAAAAATTTGGGGTGAAATGAAAACACAGTATATCAAAATGTGTGAGGTATAACTAAAACAGAGCTTAGAAGGAAATGTATAGTTATAAATATCTAATTAGAAATAAGAAAGATCTTAAATCAATAACCTAAGCTTTCATCTTAAGAACCCATAAAAAAGAACAAACTAAACTTAAACAGAAAGCAGAAAATAATAAAAATAGGAGTAGAAATCAATAACACTGAAAACAGAATACCATACAGACAAGCAATGCAACAAAAATCTGGTTCCTTAAAATTAGTAACGTTGATAAGCCTCTTCCCTGATTGAGAGAGAGAGAGAGAGAGAAAGAGAGAGAGTCAAATACCAATATAAGGGATGAAAGAGGGAACACTAAAAAATTATACATCATTAAAAAGTTAAAGTTAATCAGGAATATTATGAACAACTTATGTTCATAAATTCAACAATTTAGGTGAAAGTTCTAAATTTTAAAAGAGTATATTCAAGATGTTATAGATTATTTGAATTGTCCTATATCTTATTTAATAAATTTAATTTGTAGTTTCAAAATCTTTCTTTAAAGAAAACTCAAGGCCAAGATGGTGCCACTGAGAAATTCTATTATAAAAATTAGGAAAAAGTAACACCAATTTCACACAAATTTTACAGAAAATAGAAAAAGAACAAGAGCTTCTCAACTCATTTTATGATGCCAGCATTACTCTGATACCAAAACTGAAAATATTTGCATGACAAAAAAATTACAAACCAATAATCCTCATGAGCATAAATGCAAAAGTAATCAATTGAATGTTAGAAAATTGAATTTAGCAATAAAGTACATATACACTACACATATGTCATTTATATACATATAAAAAGGACAATACATTATGATTTTATTCTAAGAATACAAGAATGGTTTAACATTTTAAAAATTAGTCAGTATTATTCACCATATAAATAGACTAAAGAAGAAAAACTATGCGGTCATCTCAATAGCTGCAGAAGGAAACATTTGATAAAATTTGAAGTCCATCATAATAAATAAACAAACAAAACTCTCAGCAAACTAGGAATAGAAGGAAACATTCTCAATCTGATATAGAGCATTTATAAAAAAACCTACAGCTGGCCGGGCTCGGTGGCTCAACATGTAATCCCGCACTTTGGGAGGCCGAGGTGAGTGAATTGCCTGAGCCCATGGGTTCAAGACCCACCTGAGCAACTTGGCGAGACCTCATCTCTACAATAAATCAAAAAAATTAGCTGGGCCTGTAGTTCCAGCTACTTGGAAGGATCGCTGGAGCCCAGCAGGTCGAGGCTGCGGTGGCCGGGAGCAGCCACTGCACTCCAGTCTGGGCGACTGAGTGAGACTCCAACTCAAAAAAAACAAAACAAAAACAAAAACAAAAAAAAACCCTACAGCTAATAGCATACTTAATGGTGAGTGACTGAATAATTTCCCCTAAAATTGGAAGCAGGTAATGATGTCCATTCTCACCACCTGCATTCAGAATTGTCATGAAAACCCTAGACAGTGCAATAAGACAAGAAAAATAAAAGGCATACAGTTTAGAAAGGAAAAAGATGAAACTGTCTCCATTTGCAGACATTTTAATAATCTATATAGAAAATCCCAATCTATTTTTAAAAGTTAATAGAATTAGTAAGTGAGGTTAGCAAGAATATAGGATATAAATTGGTATACTGAAGCAATTGTTTTTCTATACACTAGTAACATTTATAAATTAAAATTAAATATCATTTCAAAGAAAGTGTCATTTACAATAGCATTTAAGAACATTAAATACTTAGCATGAAATACTTTTAAAATGTGCAAGATCTGTATTCTGAAAACTACAAAACTTTAATGAAAGAAGTCAAATATCTACATAAAAGGAGAGATATGCTATGTTTACAGATTGGATGTTTCAATATTGTTAAGATGTCAATTCTCTCCAAACTAAGCTCTGGTTTAATGTAACCCTAAAATTTCCAGAAAGATTTTGTAAATAAAAATGAACAAGATGATTCTAAAATGTATATAGAAGCTAGCATAGTCAAATAAGTTAAAAATAAACATGCAAATTTTGAGGACCCATGTTACCTTATTTTGAGGCTTATTATAAAGCAACAGTAATTAAGATAGTCTATATTGGTGAAAAAATAAACATCTAGATCAACCGAGTAGAGAGCCCAAAACAAACACATATGTATCACTGGTTAATTTAGGAAATAAGTGCAAAGACAATTCAATGGAGAAAGGATAGACTTCCAGTGAGTGATACTGGGAGAATTAGATATTGATATACAAAATAAAAAAAGAACATTTATTCCTATCTCTGTAAGACATATAAGAAATAGATTTTGTAGCTCTGTGTTAAGCAAAGAGTTCTTAGTAAAACCAAAACCACAATCTAATTGATAAGCTGAGCTTCATTAATCTTAAAACCTTTTGCTCTTTAAAAAACTGTCAAGAAAATTTTTAAAACCACAGACTGGGAAAAAATATTGCAAAGCATATATTCGATGAATGGCTTATATCTTAATTTGGTTGACCGTTGAACAATATAGGTTTCAATTGCACGGATCCACTTATACGTGGGTTTTTTTTTAACCAAATGTAAAAATATACCATTCACAATACTCATGGGATGTGTGAACTGTGTAGATGGAGGGTCAACTTTTCTTATACTGCACTCAAGTTCCCCAGGGCTGATGCGGGACTTGTGTATGCTCGAATTTGGTTAAAAATGGGGTCTTGGAACCATTTCCTCATGGATACCAAGACTGTATATAGAACTCTCAGACTCAATAATAAGAAAATAAACAACTCCATTTAAAAAAATGGTCAAAAAATTTAACAGATATGTCATCAAAGAAGCTATACAGATGGGAAAAAAAAACAAGTAAAAAGATGTTTGATATCGTTAGTTATTATGGAAATACAAACAAAAATCACAATGAAATGCAACTATATACATATTAGAATGGCTGAAAGAGAATAAGAGAAAACCTGACAAGAACAGATGGACATGGAACAATTAGAACTGCAATATGTGGCTGATGGGAATAAAATGTATGGTTGTTTTGGAAAACAGTATGGCAATTTTTATGAAGTCAAGCATACACTAAAACAACCAGACAGTCTCACTCTTAGATATTTACCAAAGAGCAATGAAAACTTATGGTCACACAAAAACCTGTGTCTTAGTTTGTATAGCTGAATACCTGGGACTATGTAACTTTTTAAGAAACAATGTTGTTTTCTTACAGTTTTGGAGACTGAGAAGTCCAAGGTTGAGGGTCAGTGTCTAGTGAGGCCTTCTTGCTGGTAAGGATTCTGTGCAGGCACACAAGACATCCCATGGTGAAGAGGTTGAGCACGCTAGCTTCGGTCTCTCCTCCTCTTCTTATAAAGCCACCAGTCTCATTCCCATGATAACCCATTAGTTCATGAATCCATGAATGGGTTAATCCCTCCAAAAGGGCAGAGCTCTCATTACCCAATGACCTTTTAAAGGGCCTACCACTCAATCCTGCCACATTGGGATTAAATTTCAACATGAGTTGTGGAGAAGACGAATATTCAAACAAATCCAGTTTGTTTATGGTAACTTTAGTCATAAAGAAAACAAGCCAAATATCCTTCATGTTGTTAATGATAAAGTATGGTAGGACCATACAATGGAACACTTCTTCGAAATAAAAAATGAACAAGCTGCAGATATTTGCAGCAACATGTATATATCTAAAATGAATCGTGCTAAGTGAAAGAAGTCAGATTCAAAAGGCTACATACTATGTCATTCTATTTATATGACATTTTGGAAAAGGTAAAACTATAGAGACAGAAAACAGATCAGTGGCTGCCAGAGGCTGGGGCTGAGGGGTCAGTCTTGATTATAAAGGAATCTGAGAAAAACTTTAGGGATGATGGAAATGTTTTATGTCTTTATTGTGGTGGTTGTTATATGAATGCGTGCATTTGTTAAAAAAGAGAGAACTATACACTAAATAGGGCGAATTTTACTATATACAAATATTTTCCCAATAAAATGTAAATGTGAACAAAAATCTAATATATTTCTAGGAAAAAGTGAAAATAAATTTGTCTCCCAGTTCCCCCAAGTAAGCTGATGTCCACATCTTGTGGAGAGTGCATATTATTTTCTGGATGTGAAAAAGTTTGGGATCCAAAGAGATTATGTGGAAGCCAAAGTAACTCCATCTTGGATGCTAATCTGCCTTGTTGACTTTTGATTAACCCCAGTTCCAGGAAGACCTCTAAGATGTCCAGTTTATCTATTGTTCCTTTTGTAAGAGCAGAAACATATGGTAAATTTTGCTCTTAGGCCAAACAACCTTGATGCTATTATAACTTCTATTGGCCTACATATCTCTTCTGACTCACCCTTTCCCTACAGTATATAAGTCCTGAGGCTAGGGAGTAATGGTGTAGGTATTCACCATCTTGTCTCACCACTGCCTGAGTCACAGACTTGGCTTCTCTTCCTAAGTTGCTTTTTCTTAGTAGAGGTAAGGTCTTACTGTAGTGCCCAAGCTGGTGTCAAACTCCTGGGCCCAAGCAAACCTTCTACCTTGGTCTCCCAAAATACTGGGATTACAGGCATGAGCCACCACACATGGCCCCTAAATCCCTATTAAATGTTTATTTTTTGAAACTGGATTTGTCAGCCTCTTTCTTGATCTCTCAGCTTCCTCAGACTTTGGGGGTAGTTTTGCACGGACCTGCTCACCATGAAACAGCTCAGGTATGACCCCATCTCTGCAAAGCAGGTACTGGACAGGTTTCTCAGGGGACAGGGCCAGTTTCTGCTGTCCAGACCCTATTCCAGTTATTACTGCCCATAGGTTGTCTTCAGACAGATGGCTAGTGGAAACTGAACTCCCTCCACACCCATTCCCAGAGACAACCTGATGTCACAGGGCCGAGCCTTTGCAAGGGGGATTCACAGCAGCCTCCGATGCACATATTAGGTGCCCCTGGTAGATGCCACATCCCTCATCAACCTCCCAAACTCAGAGGGAGGCTCCAGTTGACCCCTCATAATTCCTTGAGGCAAACCCTCTGGGCAAGCGAAAGGGTCCCAGAGCTGCTGGGGCGGGGGAAGGGAAAGTGTCTTGGTGGCAGCTTAAACTGTTTTGCAGCCTGTGCTATTAGGGACCAAGGCCAGGAGTTAAGACTCCTGCTGTTAACAGTCACTTTATCCTCTCCACCCACTCCTTGGAGCCTGGCAGGAAGACAGTATGGAGCAGCGGGTCAACAGATGTACACAGCCAACCGAGTGGAGGCCCAGCGGGGAGGATTAAGATAGTGGAAAAGGCCACTATGCCCAGACTTTGAATTCCCCAGTGCCCTGGGGCTAAGCACAGCCCTGCTTGTGTGTTGGAGACCCTCTTCCCTTGCGTTGATAAACCTCAACTCCTGCATTTATTCTGTTTAACTGCCAGGTAGCTAGCTAGAACTGAAAATGTAACCTTTAATTTGAAGGCCTATACTTGAACAAATTGCTTGTCTACATTGCTGAGATTCTGGGAAGGTAGCAATGAGGGGGAGGAGAGAAGGAGGAGAAAGAGAAAGGATGGAGCAGTCACAGACTGAAAGAAGGGAGAATCACAGCTGAAAAACCGAGTCTGGTGCTTTCGTGCCCCATAACGTATAATCTTTCCTTTCCAGCGGCCACCAAGTCCTGACTTAGCTAAAATTCTTTTGCCTCCCTCCAGCCACCCTTCAAGATGCTAATCCACCATGTTGGCTTTTGATTAACCTCAGGACACCTTGATTGGACTGAGGGGAAACGGATGTCACCTGCCCTTCAGGAACAAAGTGTGTGTTCAAACCCACCCTGCTCCTCCCTTTCTGCCCCATCAAGTGACAGAGAGGAAAGACTTCCCGAGCTCTCTACAGCAGAAACCTGTTGGCAAGGCCGAGACCCCCTGGCCCCTGGCCAAGCTGAACAGAGATGCTGCTTTGGAGAGACAAGTCAGTGAGCATTTGTGCAGGCTCTGGTACCTGGAACAAAAATATGCTGAGCCGCAAATTACGGCTTTCAGATGTCACCACCGCCATCTGACATTGTGTTTCAGCTGTTCACGTCTTCATTACCGTGCTTCAGCCTCCCAGTTAGGCTGGGACTGTGTGCGAGACAGATTTATATTATGCAGGTTACTGTACACCCTGGGCAACAACGCTCACTGAGGTCTGTCGGGCCAATTGCCAAAACCCTATGGTGGAGAAGCTCTGAGTCTATCGGCCGTGTTGTGGGTGCATTTGTGTGTGTGTGTGTGTGTGTGTGTGTGTGTGTGTGTACATCCCTCCTCCTCCATGCCCCGTCTTGTAACAACTGAAAGGAATCAGCCTCCACGCTGTAGGAACTTGTTCTTTGTGTGGTTTTCTCATCTCCCTGTGCTTCCGCAAGGCCTCCCTCCTGGCCCATCTGCCAGATCCTTCCTCCCCCCTCTCTACTGCTCTCCTTTGAGGTGGTAACTAGACCAACACAGCAATGCCCTTGTGGCTCCCTTTTTGGTTTCTCAGCCTCACTCAGATTAATGGAACAGAAACATGTGCTTGCATCTGATGCCAGTAATCATATCCTGAGTGACCACAGAGAGGGAGATTAAGCAAAGGTACTGGCCTGGTCCCGGGGGATATGGTTACAGGAAGAAAGTGTTTCTTGACAGCAGCCGCTCTGGCTCCCTCTCACCCGCCCTCCTCCTTCCCTAGGCTCATTAAGTCCCTTGAATATTTTCCATAAGATTAACTAAAAGCTACCCAGCCACAGTCTGAGTCACTCGGAACTGGGTTCTGATCTGTACCCATATCCTTGACTTTGATGTAGCCCCTGTGATGATAGACTTTGGACACTTATTTGCCAACAGTGAAGAGTAAACAATAGTACAGTTATCGAGTCTGATGACTTAATAAGTATCAACTGGGGGCAAACAACATCCCTGCCCCAGAGCCCTAGGACGGCAGTGAGACGTATCTTCAAAATGCCATAACGTGAGGTCGAACCTGATGAGTGTGTGGAGAGAAGCACAATGAACTGGGAAGCACAGGGAAAGGAAAGCACCTCTGGCTGGGGGAAACCCCAAGAGGCTTCAGGGAAGAAATGGCATTTGAGATGAGCCTTGAGGGCAAGGTAGGATTTTGATAGATGCAGGTAAAAAGAAAAGGCATTCCATGAGAAAGGTCCAGTTTGAGCAAAAGCCTAGAGGTGGAAGATGCAGAGTATTCTGAGATGAGTGAGAATTTGGGGTGAACTGCAGAAATGCATGTGTGAAGAGGAAGTGATGGACGATGGATCTGGAGAGCCTTGTGTTCGGAGGCGTCAAGGCCAGGCACTTAGGACTTGCTGTCAGCAATGGGAGCCACTGCAGGCTTTAGAACTGGGAGTGACAAAATGGCTCCTTCTTTTTATTTTTTTCCCCATTTTTATTTTAGATTCGGGGGGGTACACATGCAGTTTTGTTACATGGACATATTGTGTAGAGGTTGGAGTTGGGTCTCAGATGGCCCATTCTCCAGAAAGTGAACATTGTACCCATAGGTAATTTCTGATCCCTAACCCCCCTCCCCAACATCTCCTTATTGATGTCCCCAGTGTCTATTATTTCCATCCTTGTGGCCAGAATAGCACCTTCTTGATCAAACTTTAAGAAGAGTACCCCTGAAGAAGCTTAGAATATGGATTATGGGGAGAGAGGTGTGGAAGAAGGAGAGAGTGGAGACAGATCAGCTAGGAGGTTACTGCAATCATCTGAAAAGAGTAGAAATAAGCCCTTGATGGTTATAGGAAGATGGTGATACGGGAGAAATGTTGTAAGGAGAGAATTTGGCAACGGGTTGGATGTAGGAGGAGAGGACTCTGAGTAGACCTGAGATGACGCCAAGATTTTGGGAGTGGCTGCAGGGTAGCAGTGTCCTTCAGAGAGGGGAGAGGAAGGGAGGACCTGGAGCAGAAAGTGGCTAGTACCATGTGGGATATTTAGACATCCAGAGCAAGGCACCTGGGTTGAGAGGCCCCATGAGGACTGGAGTTTGGAGTTGGTGATGACAGGTGACTGGATGTAAGGACCACCTGTGTGGAGGCCTAGGGCAGGTGAAATAGTTAAAAAGAGTAAAAGGACTGCATGGGGGATTGGGGGGTAGGTTCAGATCCTTGGGAAGACAGATACATTAAACAGATATTAAGCAACAGCGGTTTCCTGCCACGGAAATCGAGAGGAGAGCTTTCCGGGGACATGCTGACCTGGCTGAGGATGAGCACTGCGGGTGGCTGCTGGATTTGCAGCTGAGGAGGCGGGCCCTGGGGTCTTTCCTGAGGCCCATCAGGAATTAGGTGGGGCGGAAGCCAGATCAGAAGCCCCGAAGGGCAAGTGGGTGGTGAGGAAGTGTAGGCAGCGAGTGTATTTCCTGGAGAGATTTTAAAAATAGGACTGAGGCCCCTCACTTGGGTGCAGCTTAGGGCCTCCTGCCTGGTATCCAGGAGACTATGGAGGCCGAAGGGGCCAGAAGCTGAGACCTCTTGCAGATGTTGTGTGTGTCCCCTGAAGCTAGACAACCTGGGATGCTTCCTCACTGTGACAGGTGGGGAACTGGTTGTATTTGCATGTCAGGAGGTGCTTGCTAATGTCACAAACCAGACCTCTCCTTCAACAAGACCCAGCACTGTTGCCCCAGGGAGCTGTGGAGCACTGGCTGAGGGGTTTCCAGACTGTGCTGCATCTGGTTTTGGGGACCATCCTGAGGTGACGGTGAAGGAAGCATTGCTTTTCCAGGACGCTGATAAGAGGTGCATGAAAAATAAACAAAGGGATATGTCAGCTTCCAGGGTCTCTTTTCTGTTCTTCAGAAGAAAAAAAAGAGTCTGATGTGGTGAAGACAGACTTGAGGTTAATTGATCTTTCCTCAGGAGAGGCTGCCAAAGAGAAAAAAGAATCCTCCAGGTGATGTGACAGTGCCCTAGGAAGGCAACTGATTACCCTGGTTTGGGAAGAGCAGGGACTTGACTGTCTCCTATTGAAATGGCCCCCCTCCCAGGTGACCCTGAAGACCCACCATCCCAGCCTGTTCTCCTCAATCACCTATGACAGCCGAGCCTCCAAATGCTGGCTAGTTCGGCCTGTGTATGACTTTGAGCAGCCCTAGGCAGAAGGAGGAACTTCTGGAGTCCAGATGTTGGGTGTATGGATAAATTACCTGTTATCAACAAAGGTTACTGCACCTCCATCATTTTGGGGGGAATTAGGCCACTTCCTACTGATACATCCTGCAGTTATTCATGGGGAGTTTTTGCCTATCCTATCCTTTTTTTCAATGATCAGGAAGAATTCACTACTGCATGTTATCTTAGGGGGGTCTCAAAATACTGCCTCCCACAGAGGAAGTCAAAATTAGGGTGGGGGGAGCAGGCTGCGGACCTGTGACTCAGGTTCTCAGTCAATCACATAGGACTTTGAATCGTGTGAAAGAGGCAGAAAGAAGCGGGTGTGATTTATACATTCTGGTGGTTATTGAAAGTCTGGAGGTGCAGCATCTCACGTTCAGCATGGTGATATCTTACTGCAGTGTCCTAATCACTTCTTCCCACTGTGACCTGGGCCCTGGTGCCAGCTCCCTGCCTCCCTCTCTGTATGGTTCCTGGGCCTGGCTTGGTCCTCTAGCCTTCCCGACTTCCAGTGAATTTGCTTTACCTAAGTTAGTCTGACTGGGTTTCTGCACGCTACCAAGAATCATGACAATGTAAAACAGCTAAAGGATGTGCGGTCAGGACCTGAGAAATGGGTTCAACTGGACCAAAGAGGCAAACACTGTATGGAAGTTGGCCTCCTGTAAGTGACTTAGGTCGTCACTCCTCTAGTGGGAGAGAGAGAATAAACAAGTGTCTATACATAAATACACACACACGTAGCTAAGAGATGGTGATAAGAGAAAAATAAAATGCAATCAGGAAATAAAGAGTGAATGGGCACTATTTTAGACAGGGTGGTCAAGGAGAACTGCTTGGAGAAAGGGGCAGTGAGCAGAAGCCTGGCTGGAATGAGGGAGTAGCTGGGTTGGGAACTCAGGAGAAGAGCTTCCTAGGCAGAGGGAGCCTGAGTGATAAGGCCTGGAGGCAAAAAAAAAAAAAAATTGTCACCTCTCTCTCACTGGCATGGCTTCTTGAGTATAGGGATTCTGTTTGCTCCATTTACTGCTGCACTCACCATGCCTAGGACACGTTCTGGCATATAATTGTCCGTGAATGGATGAAAGGATACGTGAACGTCTGCCTGGCAATCATGGTGCCGTTCTTCACAGCATCATTTCCAGTCCTTCCAAGTTTGCCTAGAGTTGGGGAGGGAAAGGGAAGAAGCTAGTCAGGAGCGGGTTTGGGACCTGGGGCTTGGGTGGGACAAGGCAGGTGACCTTAGTTGTCTCCTGATACCCAATATGATCCTCAGGCAGATGTCAGGAGGGTTAAATTATTTAATGCCTATAAAGGTCTTAGCACCAGGGAAACAGGGTATGCTTTAGAAGCTGGCTTTTGTTAATATAATACTGTTCTTACCCATCAATAATAAAATATAAATCTATATCTTTGTGCCCACTTGGGTCTGGCCTATTATTCCTTTGCATTGAATTTATAAGCCTCCAATCAAATATTCATGTTATTTATCTGCCAAGAGGCAAATATAGGCAGACTCATTCACAATACTGTTATGCCTTAGTTTATCTGCTGGGACCCTACAACCTCCAACCCCTTTTCTTGATACCCAAAAGAAAGAGTGGTCTCTGGTCCCTTGTTTATTCCCCCAAAGGAGGGAAAATAGAAGTTCTATGGAGCTTCCTCAACAGGGGACCCCCGTGCCCTTCCCTGCTGTCCTTCCTCCTGGCCCCTGTCCATTGAAGTTGAGGACTCAGATGGAGACTTTACTCATGGGAAGGGGGCTTCACCACCCACAGCCTCAGTTCTGGATGCACCCTCCTCCCCTTCCTCCTCTCCTCCTCCCTTCTCCTCATTCTCTTCCTCCCTCTTCTCTCCTCTCCCTCCTCCTCTTCCTCTTCTGATCTCTCCTTCTCTCACCCTGATGCCCCCACTGGTCCTGGCTTCTCACTTGTGCCCAAGTCTTGCCCTGACCCTCTCTTTGCTGGCTGGAACAATTCCCCAAAGAGTACCCTGGTGAAGAGCTTTACATGACCATCCACTGGTGTTTACTACACATTTGGCCTTAGGTAAATGAGGTCAAATGAAACAAAACTCCTACCCAGTGGCCATCACCTCAATTCCCTTTGTCAGAAACTCCCGTTGACCCCCGAGTGAACTGACTGTGAAGCTTTCTTCAGTCTTGAAAACAGGTCGGTTTTCAAGGTCGGAAGGTGCCACCTTTCACACCCATGATCTCCAGGACAGGCCTGGAGGCTGGCTGCTTCTTCCCAGCATCTTCTCCTCCACTGCAGGCTGCCATTTCCAGTCTCTAGGTGCAGGTGATGAGGAACTATAAGCATTTAAATTGGTGCAATAACAGTTGAAGAGCTTATCGGCAATATATATGAAAAACCCTAAAAATCAGCCAGTCAAGGTGGATCACACCTATAATCCCAGCACTTTGGGAGACTGAGGTGGGAGGATCGCTTGAGCCCAGGAATTCGACACACCAGTCTGGGCAACGTAGCGAGACCTCGTCTCTAAAAAATAAAATAAATAAAATAAAAAAAGTGAGCTGGGCATGGTGGCACCCACCATGCCAGTACTTGGGAGGCTGAGGCAGAAGGATCACCAGCCCAGGAGGTCAAGGCTGCAGTGAGGTGTGATCATGCCACTGCACTCCAGCCTGGGTGACAGAGCGAGGATCTCTGACCCAATAATGCCAACCCTAACTATTTATCCTGAGAAAATAATCAGAGATGCAGCCAAAAACGTACATATCAGAGTATTTACTGCAGTGCTAGGCATAATGGAAAAAAAATCAGAAACAATCCACAGGTTAAATAATGGATGACACTCTCCTCTTAAGGAATACTAAGCTGTCCTTTTTAAAATAAGATGTATGTAAAGCATGTTTGATGGTAAGCATGGCAGATGTTCTCCTTTTGCCTTCCAGACCCATTCTGCACTATCCGGGCTCCTGGTCCTCTGAACTGCTGTGGGTTTGTTCAGTGCGAAGCAAGGCGAGGGGGGGGGGGGGGGTTGCGGGAGGGGAGGGTGCGGGGGAGGACATAGATTTTGTCAAAGGTCTCGCTCCTTTGACTACCGGCTTCCTTAGTGTTCCAGTAACTGCTCCCTCCCCTTGACACTTCAGGCTTAGGGTGGGAACAGCTTTCCAACAAGCTTGATCCAGGTGGACTTTCGTAGCTCTCTCGTCCCCAGATCTATATTCAGGTGACTAAAGCGAAATTTGTATCTTGCTATGACCCTAACTGATGCAATGCAGGAAAAAAAGTGCTTATAATATATGAAATCATGTAGTTGATTCAGGCTAGGAAACAGTACATTCCCAACTCTGTTTGTAAAACTTACATTTAGGAAGACAAAACATGTCTACCCATAGGAGGAAAAAGGACTGGCAGGAATACGGAGTGATTAACAGTCATTGCCTCTGGATTGTAAGATTGAAGATGATTTTTCTTGTCTTCTTTACACAAGTCTGTATTTTGCACATTCTTGAAAACAATTGTGTATCACCTTTAACATGAAAAACATTTAAATTTACATTTGAAGATGAAACAAAAATAACACAGAAGAATTAACTACGCAGCAATGGTATAATGGTGAATTGGTCACCCACAAGTAGCCCTGTAAAAATAATCCATTTAAGTAAATAGAAGTAAATAAGCAATATGAGTAAATATAGTTCATGGAATTTAAATGGAAATATAAACATCTTAGGAGGCCTTCACTACTATCAATCACATCTTGTCTAATGCTGAGATACCTTTCTAAGCCTTAGTGGTGCTTAATATAACTCCTTGCTGGGGCTGGAATCCCTCACAAGCTGCATTTGTCCCAGCTCCGGCTTTGGCCCTGAGTCCAGCTGTGCTCAGGATGGGGGAGAGGTGGAGAGCAGAGGGGCCCTAAAATCAAGCTGAGAGATTGGATCTGAGCAAGCCAATATTTCAGCACCCTCCAAAGTGTATCCTTAAATATAGCTTCACGTTCATTTAGTGCAGATGGAGGAAAATCTGATTTTCTATTAGAAAAAAATTGTACATCTTTCTGCTCAAAGCAAGAGACATTATTGTAAACCTCAAACACAGCATAATGTTTTGACTTATTTGAAATGGCCTTTCTTCCACAGTTTTTCTAACACTATGAAATGGAGAGAGTTAGCTACCTACCCACTCTGAATGGAGGTAGTACATACATGGATATGGTTACAAAGACTTGTTCAAATTGATCAAAAGTTGCATCTTTCTTTTCTTGAGGGTGGGGTGAAGTGGGAGGATCATATGGGCAAAACTTTTCTGTTCAGCTATCTTTTGCATTTTCTAAATCAGATGGTTTCTTTTGCTATATATAAGGGAGTTACATTTTTAAGAGAGAAAATATAATTTTTTCATACACGGGATTATTTTTTGGAGGCCGGATCCCTTTTAGTGCAGGCTTCCTCTGCTAGGAAAATATCCTAGGAACTCACTGGTATCAGTGTACCAGCTAGTGTTGTTGTAAGAGGCTGTGTTCAGCTTCAGTGAATTTTTTTTGGAGAGTCTTTCAACGCATTTGCTCATTTCATGATGGGAGATTTATGAGCACAACTGTCCACACCACCCTGAGTGTTCAGCAGTTTTTGGACAAAACAGCATGACCCCTGTGCCCCGCCCTCCCTGTTTACCTCCCTATTCACTGAGTGACTTCTTTTTGTTTCCTCAGGATGAAAAAAGTCCTCAAGGGGAAACGTTTTGTCCATGTGGAAGAGATTAAACAAAAAATGGCAGAAGCACTAAAAGGCATCAAAATGGACACATTCAAAAACTTATTTGGAGTAGTGGAAAAAGCATCTCAATAGATGTATTGCATCAAACAGAGAGTATTTTGAAGGGGACTGGAGTTTAAAATGTAAGAATAAATACATAATTTTTATGAGTAAGTTCCAGTTTTTTGAGGGGGTCCCCCTCACACATAATGAAAGCTCATTATTAAGGACTTCTTTCCAGAGTTCCAGCTCCCGGGGCTCGCATGCTCAAGAAACCTTCAGCTGTCTTGGGTAGAGGTGCAACTTTGAACAGCACCAGGCAACTTGTTTGAGCTGGTCACAAAATGATAAGGAAAAACCAACCCTTATATAGTTACTGCTACATGCCAGGCTGGGGTCTATGGGCTTTCCTGTGTACTCACTGGTTCTGAGGAAGCAGGCAAAGAGAGATGGAAGAATTTGCCTGAAGTCACACATCCAGTGGGTTGTGGAATCTGGATTTAAACCCTGGTGGGTTGGTGCCAAATCAGGCCCTGAAGTCACCAAAACTTTCTGTACTCATCAGGAGTGTGTTTTATGTTTCATTCAAGGATGGAGTGTTCTTTGGCTGGAGTTTACATTTTGCCAATTATACCGAGTCATGCATGGAAACCTGAGCGTGCTGGCACCATGTTTCTGACTTGTTCCCCTGATCTTTTAACACCCCTCATGGATTGGTAACTGGGACAGCTGCCCAGCTCTTCTGCCCCTAAACCCACTCTGTTGGACATCCAAGTATCCCTGGTCACAGCCTGTCAGAGAGGAAACATCAGACATGATCTCTCGGTAACAGAGCCAAGAAAAGCTGCATCCTGCTGTCCCTTGGGCTTTGAGTTCCTGCACACACCAATTCGCCAAAAGAGAAAATCGAATTGTCGGGATCTTCAGGCATCCTTTGTAAGGACCACTCTCCTCCCCCCTCCCCCCTCCCCCCAAAGGAGGAGATAACTGCGGCAACCAAAGCCCCTCTCACTCCCTCCAGAGGTGAAGGTGTTCACTAATTACCGTCATTGGCAAAGACCATGGTGCTCTCTGAGCAGTGTGCCCTCAGCAGGACCTTTTAAAAACCGGCTGCAGGTTAAAAAACAGACGTGCTCTTAATTTATTTAAAAAACTTGGCATTTGTTTCCCCACTGAGCATTTTAAAATGCAATTAGACCAAATGGAATAATAATCAGGCAGAAGGACTCAGGAGTTTTTGCATTGGGGACCACATTCCTCTCCATTTCTGGGCTTTGGGTTGGGACCATATGCCTGTGGGACTGACACTGATGGCTTCCCCAAAGCCCTGGGCTCTCTGAAATCAACCATAGGACCTTCACACCAACCTTTCTGGGTGTCAGAGGGCTCATCATCCTGACAACCCCACAGTGTGCACTGGTTGGTCTCTCTGTTTGGGACATTCACTCAAAGCCTGGGACATCGGCATGCTTTAACAAGTACCGTAGGGAATTGTGACACACGGAAGCACTTGCGAGTTGCCACAAACTCCAGGTATCAGGTTCATGTCTACCTTTCCCTTCATTGTGTCCCTAGCCCCAGCACAGTGCCTGGACCTGGAAGCACCCAAAGAATATTTGTTGAATAAATGGATGAAGTCTCATCAGTGAAATTTCATATTTGTTGAATAAATGTATGAATGGTTTCTATGGAACACAGAAAAGAAGAGCAAGCCCGCCTTAGTCATGGAGAAACTTCATACCCATTAAATATGCATTATCGGTCCATGACCACTGGCATGACCAGAACAGAAAGATGGTGGACATAGCTGAAAAGGACAAGATGCTGATGTCAAGGCCAGAAAGTCTTGAAGAGGTGAAGATGTGACATTTGCAAGTCTTTCGATTGCATCATGGCCTCCCCCACCCATCACCAGACTGGGTCAGGTGCCTATACACGGGCCCATAGAGCAGTCTCCATGCACGGCAGATCATGCTATCTATTAAAACGTGCCAGTGTGCCCCTCAGGACTGGGAGTGCGTGGGGCACAGGGTCTCTGCCTCATTTGTCTTTGTGCCCCCCAGGAATCTGCTCAGTGCCCGCTCACACCGAATAGGCTCTCTATAAATGTTTGTCGAATCCATCCATCCGTCAATGTGGATTTCAGTAATTAAGACTGTTTTCATTGCACTGGGATTTGTTAACAGGAGAACAAGTTCAAAGAGCACTGGGAATCTCAGAAGGGAGGCTCTTGCTTTACCAGCTCCTGACTGTACTGTTCTCTCACACACCCCAACCCTTCTCCTATGATTTAAGGGACAGCTAATCAAATGAAGCCTTGTTCTCTAAAAAGAAATCACCAGTTTGAAAAGGCTTGCAGTGAATTCCTTATCCAATCAGAGCACTTCACGCTGAGAGGGAGAAACCAGATTTGGGTATTGGCCAGATTAAGTTTCCATTCAAATTCTCTTTCTCCTCCCTCCCCTCCCTCCCTTTTTCTTACCTTGCCTTCCTCCCTCCTTTCCTCCCTTTTTTCCCTTTGTCCAGATGACTGCCCCTCTACAATGCCCTGCCTCTGAAGCAGGGGGACATTCTCTATCCTGTGCTGCAGGCACCAGATCAATTGCTCCAAGTTCATCTTGTGAAAAATCAAAAGGGAAATGGTCACCTGGGCAGTGTGTTTGGATTACAAACCTCCTAACCTTTCCCTGGCCTGGTACGGTTTCCACTGGAGGCCCACCTGTTCACTCTCCCTCACCTACGACAAGAGTCTTGGACATTTGGGCACGCAGATCAGACTCTCCTCCAGCTACGTGAACACTGATATGTCCCTGCAGTCCTTATCCAGACACCAACAAGGTCAGCTTCCCACAAGCCTCCTCTGGGCCTTGTTCACACCTATGGCTCCATGTCCCCATGCGGGAGTGTGTCTTAAATGCCTCTAAGCCAGACTCTTGGCATGCAGCCAGCTGGCGATTCTGACATATCCGGGATAAGAGAAACCATGGGTCTGGCCTTCTGGCTTTTATTTCCATGAAAGAGAAATTGGCTCTCTTTTGCAGTGGCCATTCATTTATTCATCGCCTGACAAATATTCACCACCCTGTGTGCCCGGTAGAGTGCAGGGCATAGGATCTGTTGGTCACTCAGCTTCTTGCCCAGGAACAAGCAAAGTCCATGCAAATCTGGCCATCTCATGTGATGGGCAGGCGTGGCTCTCACTAGGAGGCCACACTCGTAAGAAAATATAATCATTTAAACATTAGAATCCAGAGCATGGTTCAAAAACTCTCTTATAGATGACCTTGAAGTCCCACAGAGTCCGTTTTGGATGGGTGCCCAGGAGTCCCTTTCCTTCTGGTCTTTTTCTCTTTCTTTTTCCTGGCCCTTGGCTCACCTACAGGCTGGATCCCCATATGGTCAAAGCCATGAAGGCTGCTCTTGCCAGTCCCTCTGGAAGATCCTCACGGGGGAGAACATTATCACCCTCCAAGGAAGGAGGCAGGGGCCTTTCCTCCAGAGAGAGCATCCATGTCACACACTGCCTTGCCTCTTGCTAAGAGTGCGCTCACACTCCACCACCTTGATGCGTCGATGTGCCTAAGGATCACCCTTCTCCACTAGGGATGAGGGAGAGAATGAATATGGAGGATGGATGGGGGGACCAGGGGAGGGCTGCCAGGCACAATATAGGAGTGTTTTATACCACACAGTATCTGAATCATACACCGAAGTGTTGTTCATCATTCATCTGAAACTCACATTTAACACTGGGCATCCTATATTTTTATTTGCTAAATCTGGCAACCCTACCACACAGTCATCGACACTTAAGGAAGAACACTCCTACTTCCTGTCACCACTGATAATACTGATTCAGCTGCCTGGGGCTGAGTCAGTACTGTTCAAGAGAAAAGGTGCTCCTTTGAAAAATGACTTTTATTTGGGACTTACACTTGGTAGAGTAATTATTGTCCAGGCAAAACCATTGTTGAAGGAATAACTTCTTTGTCTCCACCCATTCCTGTGACCTCAGAAAAATGGGTTGTTTTTTGATGACACAGGATCACTTTTTCTTTTCTGAGTGGGTTAGGTCTTTCCTGTACGCATTCATTACCTAGGGCCACCCTCACAAAGTGGGTGACTTAAACAAGAGAAATTCATCGTCTCCATGTTCTGGAGGTGAGAAGTCGAAAGTCAAGGTATGGAAAGGGTTGGTTCCCTTGGTCAATGAGGGAGGCATTGTTTCCAGTCTCTTTCCCTAGCTTTTGGAGTTCTGCTGGCAATCTTTGATGTCCCCTAACTTGTAGAGGCATCATCTCAGTCTCTGCCTTCATGTTCACACAGCATTCTCCCTGTGTGAGTCTCTGTGCCCAAGTTCTCCTTTTGATAAAGACACTAGTCATATTCCATTGGGGCCTAACCTGGAACTCATTTAAACTTGATTACCTCTGTTAAGACTATCTCCACATAAGATCACGTTCTGAGGTTCTTGGGGTTAGAACTCCAACATATCCTTTTCTGGGGGATACAGTCAAACGCCTAACACTGTGCCTCAATGTCTCATACATTCGCATTTGCGAGGAAGACAAGCAAACATCAGAGTCAGTGGTTTGGTTTCCTTTGCTGGTTTCGAATTGATAATGATTTAAGGCTTTGGAGTAATAGAAGATAAACTGCTTGTCACTGCCTACTCTGTGTTCCAGAAGATTGCATTTCTGTATGAGGCTGGCCCCAGCGCTGCTCTGCAGAGGGCTTTTCCATTATGTTAAGAGCTGGTGATGATAGCCCCCGTTAATATTCAGTCCTTTGGCTCCCACTGTCTCCCATCACCTTAGCCCTAAGCACTGCCCTTTGACCCTCCAAGAGGTAGCATCAGGCTATTGTCCCCAAGAGACCTCTGCAATTACTTGCCTGCTGCAGGGAGAACCCGGTGTTGCTTTGCTGAGCGTGGGAGGGAAGGGCGTGGGAGGGAGAAAGGGAGCCTTGCCTGCAGATATTCTCCCTCCCCCTTCCTACCCAATATGAGAATGAAGGGGAGACAAGATAACCATCTTTTGCCTCTGTTTGCTCCCCTCTTCCATGCACATGCTGGGAGAATGAGATAAAAATCCTTGTCAACTTGGGCCCTAAATTCTCATTTACTTATTAAGAAATGCTGCTGTTTCCTCCAAGGAGTCATCTATTCTGCTTTTCTGGACCCTGACCATTACTAAAGAAATGAAGTAGTGGGGGTGGGGGGATTTACACTTTCTGATCATGGCTTTTGTTTGTTTTGTTTTGGGTGCCTTCCGAGGTCTGTATCACTAGGGAGAATGCTTTTTGAAGCCCATCCAGGAAATTTGGTTCTAAGAACAGCCTGCTAATTTGAGCTTCTTCAGGGATGACCAGTGTGATGAAACTGGCATGATGGCCACAAGCAGTGGCACCACGGCTGTGGAAAATGTCTGTGGTCATGTGTCAGGGCTGCCATGACAAAGTGTTACTGAAACACCAGGGGCTCAGTTGAGGTCTTGTTGCTCACCACACAGAAAACCAATCACTGAGATGAGTATTGCCAGGAAAAAAAAGACCTTTTATTTGGATGATAGAAGCCAAGGAGACCAGGAGATTGTCTCTCCCCATCCCACTGAAGTTAGGGGTTTATATAGAGGGGCAGAAATGTGGAAAACAGAAATTGGGGAAAGGTAAGGAGGAAGCACTGGTAAACAGGAATTAGGGAGGTATAAGAAAAAGGAGTTGGCCAACATGCAGGTTCTGGCATCTCCTTGTCTGGGTGTGGTGATCTGGTGAGTTTCAGTTCTTTGGCATTATAGGCCTGAGGGTGGGTTTCCTGATGAAGGAATTTAGATAAGACAAATGTAAGTTTCAAGTTTTAAGACTAGGAGGGTCAATTTCTATGTTTAGTCAAAAAAGCATAAATTCAACGGGGCAGTTGTGCTGGTTTCAAAAGAATCATGCGGTAGAGGGCTTAAACAATGGACATTTATTTTCCCTCTCACCATTCTGGAGGTTGGAAATCCAAGATCAAGGTGTTGGCAGGGTTGGTGTCTCCTGAGGTCTCTCTCCTTGGCTTGTAGATGGCCAGCCCTCTCCCTGTGTCCTCTTCTCATAAGGACATCATCGGATTAGGTCCTACCTAGTGACCTCATTTAACCTTAATTATCTCTATAAAGACACTGTATCCAAATGCAGTCACATTTTGAGGTCCAAGAGTTTATAAATGAATTTGAGAGGGATGCAATTCAGCCCCTAATAGTACCCCTGTATTGGATTCAGTGGAAGCTAATATCTCAGGTTGTACCTTGCTTTAGGGAAGTATATCAGCTGGGGTTTTTAATTGTCAGCAATAGAAAAGAATCCAGACTCACTTGAGCAATAAGGAAATTGAAGGAGATGATCTGGAGAGCCCAGAAACTCCATGGAAGGCTGGAGAACAGGCAGCAACCTGGCACCTTGGAGATGAGAAGAGGAAGCCCCAGAAATTGCCCTCTGGTGGAAACATTGCAGTCAGAGTTTGGTGGTTGAGATGATTGAACTCAAGAGTCCTGGAGGATAGCACCCCTGCTGGGTTCCCTGCTGTGCTGGGGCAAGAAAAGGAGGGATCCAGGACTTTAGCCTCAGTGATGGGAGTTAGGGACCAGGGTTTACATCCTCCCAAGACCACCCAGTGTCTAAGGGGGTGAATCCTCAAGAGAATATCAGCAACTGTCAAAAGATGAAATGGATATTGGGAGGCCAGAACAATGACAAATATCTATCACATAACTTACTTCCTTGCTTGAAAAAAGAAGGGGCTGGATTGGACGACCTCCATGCTCTGTCTTCATTAAACATTTACTAAAGCTCTCTCATCACTGCTTTCTTGAGTTCTTCTCCCATCTTTGTCAGGGAGGTGCTGGGAGTTTCACTCATGGATGTTTTATGGTCTGTGGTGCCTCCCTCACTTCTGGTGTTCCCCAGTGTTCCTTTCTGTGAGGCATTGGTGTCTATTTGTTCAGGAAGGTCACTGGGCTTATAATGCAATAAAAAAATCAGAGTGAACAGCCTTCTGGTATAGATCAGTTTATTAATGTCTTCTTTGTGATTTGTACCAGTTGTAAATATTATATTCATTATAAATAATAATTCAACCTGCCATTCTTTCTCTGTTCCTCAGTCACCTTGTCTATAAAACAAGAGGGTTGAATTAAATGATTATTAAGGTCTCTTTCAGCTCTAGGCCTGCTGGATGCCATGAAAATTAAATTCTTCGGGGTTGACAGTCCACGGGGGTTGACTGTGAGGCATCCCCCAAGAACTTGGAAATGGGAAATACAATTTCCCTCTGAGAGAAAAATTATAAAACCAGCCAGTACCAGATCAAAGAAGATATATTTAAAGTCTCCTTATATGGATAGGATGGATTTTAGACTGGAGCAGTCTGGACTGACAGCAGGAACACCCCCAGGGGCAGAGTGGCCTGTCAAAATGGGATGGAACATCAGAGATGTGGAGAAAAATGACACTGGGGAGGATCGTCGAGATTATTCAAGTTCTGGCTGAGACAAGGCTGAGGGTGAGGGGGTGTGCCCACACATTCATAGGCTCTGGGCCTTCTCTTGGCTGTGTCTCAGTCATGGGGAGTGGGGGATATCAGGCCATCCTGATGGGATGTCCCGAAGTAGAGATGATAGTCAACATCTTTTAAAACCCATATAGCATGGGCACCACCCAAATAGGAAAGTCTTCAGCTGATACCTTCTAGTGGCTGGGAGGTCTGGGGGGGTCACTGGTAAGGGAAGGTCAGTGAGCAGCAGCATATGGGAGGCTCTGAAAAAAGCTAATCTACCGATTAGCTTGGAAGTATTTTAATATGTTGATAACATGTTTGAGTCATTCAATTCATTCCTTTTCTCTGATTCCAACTCATCAAGCAACCTCTGGATTGGAATGCAGTTTCCCATATGTTTCTCCCTGTGGGAAGAGAAGGGGTATGACTGGCTTGCATAATTGTCGGATGGTTATATTTTTCCAAGGTAAACAGAGTTTCTGCTTTGTCAGTGTCTTAGGAGCCTGGTCACACTGATCAATGTGAATTCATTCCTGTGAGGGAAATTCACTCTTGGCTTGCAGACAAAATTGACCACCTCAATTAAAGACAAAACAACAACAACAACAACAACAACAAAGTCCCAAATTTTCCCCACGGAAACACTTCTTGGAAGCAGCCAGCCAGGCCCTCTTTCAAACTTCAAATCAGTGGCCCAGAGGTCCCTTCTTCAGTATTTTTCCACAGGACCTCTGGCTGAATTTCCACAGCATTTGAAAATTCAATTGTAGACAAGTCAGCATGATGCAGTGGTTTTCTTTCTCTTCTCTCTCTCTTGCACATTTTATTTTTGTAGCACAACTCTTATTTTCAAGGAATCTTACAAAGAACCCCAAGCTCCAGATATGCATATCCTTGCATAAGGCATCTCTGCTTGGTTGTCTAACAGACCCCTCAAACAGAAGGTGTCCAGATAGCATTCCCGATGCCCTGCCCTCCTCTGCAGCTGCTTCTCCTAATATTCCCTTGTCTCCAGGCCAAAATCCTAAAGTCATTCTGTGCTCAGCTCCTCTCTTCTCTTCAGACTCCTGCTTCTGCCTACAAAATATAGTGCGAATTCCATCCTTTCCAAGCTAGGGTCCATGTGCCTGAAATCTTGTTCCTAGCCACCATCACTCTTACCAGGGTGGCTGTGCTAACAGTGGACTAAGCCTTCCTACTTCCATTTCTGCTCCTGTATATTCATTCTCGATGCAGTGAAATAAAATCCTTAAAATGTGGATCAGATTGTGATTTTCCCCTGCTCAAAGTGTGCCGACATTTCCCATCACCATGGCCTACCGGATCCTCCCCCATCTGGCTTCCTCGAGCCCCATTGACTGAGCTGCCAGCTGCTCTCCCCCTCACTCTGGTGGCTCCAGACACACTGGACCTATTGTTGTTCCTCAAATGCTCCAAGCTGTTCTCTGCTCTGCGTTCGCTGTTGCCTCTGTTTAGAACTGCTGGTGCCCTTGACTTCAAATGGCTCGTGCCAATCAAGTCTTTGCCCCAAAGATACCCCAGAGAGGCCTTTCCTCACTGCCTTTTCAAAATAGCCCGCCTCTCTCTTATTCTTTAGCTTTTTGGTCAGCCCCCCCAGCCCCCTCCTCACTCAGCATTTTGTAGGGGATATGTAGAGTGCTGCTCAGATACCCCCTTGGGACCGAAAGGCACTCATTGCCTTACTACCAGGAGTGTTGGCTGCCTATAGCGCACACCTGAGATGCTCCCCAGGCACTGGTCTTTGCCAGAGGAAGCCATTTCACCGGTGCCTATTCCCACATCCTGTGCCCACATCCTGGAGGCAGCCTGCACTCAATGACTGGTCAAGTGGAAGTCCAAATGCCCAGTCCTCTGGTCTCAACTAGGATAACTCTGCTTATTGCCCGAAACTCTAGAGCTCCCCAGTAGGACGACTGAGGCTTTTCTGTTCAACTTTTCCCTCTGCTCATCCTGCATCCCTCATGCTTCACATGTGCTGTTCCGGAGAGTGCTTCCCAAAAACTCCCTGCAAATCTGTTTCAAAGTCTACTTCCTGCAGAACCTGACCTATGAGCTACTACCCGAATGTATGTTGTTGGTTTTGTTTTTTTACTTATTTCCTGTATCCTCAACTAAGACTTAAGTTTCATAAGAGCAAAGAGTTTGTCTTATTCCTTTCTGCATCCTGCCCCAGATGCCTAGCACAGCGTCTGGACACAGTGGGAGTTCAACAAATAGTGAATGAATAGGTAGATATAACCCCAGTCTGTATAACAGGCAAAAGCAAAACCATCTTCTTGAAATTGTATTTGTGTCAGAGGCGCTCTTCCCTCTGCCATTCCCACTCCCTGCCCAGCCCACCCCCCACCCTCCCAGAGATGCTGGTGGTACCTTAGGGCAGGGCTGATTAGAATCAGGAAAGGTAGATTCAGAGTCAGCCTCTGTCACTAGCGAGCCCTTCACATTCTCTCTTGAGGTCAGCATTGGGCCTTGCACACTTTAGTCTGTTCATTCGAACAATGAGCCCTCACATCCTGCTCTGGGAAAAGAAGCTGGGAGAATTGAAAAGATGGGAATTGTACTGTCTCCCTGAAGCCAATGATAAAACCTAGGACTCTGGAGAAAGCTCTGGGGGATCTAGTGCCCAGAGAGATTTGAGGTGGAGAAGATGACCTCAGGCTCTGGACTCCAAGTCAGTGGTGGTCCCCTTTTACTATGATTCCTAGAAGGGAAGCTGCTTGGGTCCTGTCCTGGGCTTGGTCCTGTTGACTCTTATGAAGCTGAGTTTTATTCCAGTAGGATGTCCAGGAAGCCACGCCCCCTGATGACACCTCATTTCTCCTGAACCTTTATAATAAGTCTCCTTCTCTATTTCCTGAGCTGGAATTCTCTGGAATGTCCAGTGTGTCGTCCCTACATACTCTACACTACATAGGACATAAAGAACGTTTCTGGGCCAAGAAGATGTCATAGATGGTTTAATGCACATCTTCATTACCCATTTGTTCTTGCCTAGTCTGTTCCCCAATAGCTTCCATATCTGACGGTTTTTCTGTGTTCTTATAGGCACTTTTGGCAGACACAGAGGAACAAGGCTATCTGTGGGCTTTAGATCTCCTGACTTTTTGCCTGGGCAGATACATGAAGAGTTGCAGCTAGATAATGCTGGAAAAACTCCCCTGTAAACCTGGGAGGGAAGTGTGGCTGAGAATGCCGGCAGACTCCTGCCAGGTGAAGCTCCTCTGCCCTCAAAGAGGGTTAGACGAGCTCTGTTTCTCACCTGCCCCATAAGGAGAGGCAGTTCATCAGCTATCTCACTCCCAGGGTGGCCTAGCCAGAACCAGCTGTGAGTAGCTGCAGCCTGGTGAGGGAAGGCAGCCAGGACAGATGCTACAGTCCGGGATCCAGGAAGAGACTCCAGGATGATCCAGTCATTGTGCCTTCTCTGTATCCCTATCACAAAGAAGAAAAGAATGATTGCCCATAGCGAATCCAGCACATGTCCAACAGCTTTTGAGATAGTCTGGACACAGACATAGCAGTCGTTGGACAGCTCATTACACACTCTCTGAGGAGACTGGTCTCGGTTCCCTAAGCAGGTTGATGCTGGCCGTGGCCTGGGAGGCAGGAACATCCATGAAGGACATAGAGGCAAGAGGACTGAGCCAGGAGGAGTGTATCCAAGCACCAAAGCCAGCCAGAGAAGACAGGTCCCTTTCTCAGCATCACTGACGCCACAAAGTCAGCCCTGGAGGAAAATACTCTGAAGACCTCCGGGACACACATCATTGGCATCCATATAAGAGGTGCCAGAACACCAGTAATAGAAATTGATGAGCAAACATCCTCATAGGAAAGCAGATAATGCCTCATCTCTGCCATGGCTAAATTGTTTTTATAACACTCTCATCACTATTCTAAAGAATAAAATCATCACTAGTACATAATGTCCTCATCAGAGTGCAAGACAGGTCCCCCCAGGCTCTGTTCTTGGCCCTGCCACTTATTTGGTTAAGTAACTTAGCAATCTTGGACAATCCCACCCTAACCTTTTCTTTTTAATTAAAAAAAATTTAATGTCTAGGCTTTAGAACCTCCATTTGTTAGTGATAGTATAACCATTGCTCTTGAAGGTCCACTATGGGTCAGGCACTGTCCTGAGAGCTAGAAAACCAGTGGTAAATAGGCAGACAAACACACACTTCTCCTGGAGCTTGTATCTGCTCATCTCCAGGCAGGGAACACTTCCTCCATCTTACAGCTACGTGTAAAGCACTTGCCCAAGATGTGCCTTTTATCGAGTCATGGCCTCTTTATACAAACCTATTCATTGCAATGCTGGGGCTGGGACTCTAAGCCAATTTATTTAGACTTTGCTGGGGCTCTTTGGTAGGTTCTACCAACAGGAGGAACAAGGAGGAGGCTGGAGGGGAGAAGAAGGGATTGCTCCCTCCTGGGAGTTTTCTGAGGATTTCCTTCCTGCTCGTGCGTCTGCTTGGCAACTGCCAGAGTCCCTGTTGTTTTCTCAGCCCTCACTGAACCAGCCTCCGTGTGCCCCTTCTGAGATTTCAACAGCAGCCGAGCAGCGCCCCTTTTTCAGAGAGAGGAGCCCCCACTCTGTGGGCCTCTCTTCCAGCTTCTAGGTGTTCCTAATTCCAATTTATTCTTTTGGTTTCCCCCAGGGCTAGGGTGGTAGCTGCTTCCTAAAGTTGCTACACTCATAGTATGTTGGTACTTTTTTTTCCCCTCTCTCCCTATTTTATCCCTCGAATTTTCTAGTTAGCAATGTTTTATACCTAGTTAATAAGTCTCTTCATATAACATGCTCCCAGCCAGCATACTTGTGTGGCTCCCTTTCCCTGACTGGCCCCTGCTTAACGCACCTGTGGTCACATGACTGAGATGGTGCAGAGTCAGGGCTCTGATACTAACCGAGCTGATTCCACAGCTGGTGTTCCACCGGCTGTGCTCCCCTGATGATGGCTGGCTGGCTGCAGATCAGTGGGAGAAGGAGTTAGCTATGATTCCTGGCCCCTAAGAAGGTTGGCTTCTAGGGAAGGAAGACGGTGTCCAGGTGGTCATTCTCCAGAGAGGGGGCCACTTGATGCTGAAAAATGGCATCAGTCTGCGATAGTATCCCTGCCTGCCCATGAGTCTTCTGAGGGCAGCTGGTGGCAGACTCTCCCGTGTCTACCCTACAGCTATCTCCCCACTTCTTTCCTACAGAGGGGACCTGGGATTTGGGTCAAGCAGAGGTCTCTTGGTCTTAAGCAAAATAGAATTCCCTACCCCCGCTCAGGGGACAAATCAGGTTGTGCCTTAGGCAGTCATTGTCACTTCTTAGTAAGCTTGGGCAAGTTTTGGCTCAACTTTTTTTGGGGGGAGGGAATTGGAGTCTCACTCTGTGGCCCAGACTGGAGTGCCGTGGCACGCTCCCGGCCACCGCAGCCTCGACCTGCTGGGCTCCGGTGATCCTTCCGCCTCAACCTTCCAAGTAGCCGGAAGTACAGGCGCATGCTACCACACCCAGCTAATTTTTTTTTTTATTTATTGTAGAGATGAGGTCTCGCCAAGTTGCCCAGGTGGGTCTCAAACCCACGGGCTCAGGCAATCCACTCGCCTCGGCCTCCCAAAGTGCTGGGATTACAGGCTGAGCCACCAAGCCCAGCACAACTTTTTTTTAATTAAAAAAATTTTTTAATGTCTAGAATTTAGAACCTCCATTTATTAAAGCTAGTATAACAATGACCAATCACTACCATTACATAATGCCCACTACCGGTAAGATACTGTTCTGGGAGCTAGAAAACCAGTGGTAAGTAGGCGGACAAGCACACACTCCTCTTGGAGCATGTATCTACTCATCTCTAGACAGGGAACATTTTCCCCACCTTACAGATGAGGCTGTTAGATTTAGAGCACAAGCTTTGGGCATGTGACTCAGTTATGGCGAGACAGAAAGATGGGAAGAGAATTCTACAAGGGCTTCCCTTCGATGAGGAGGAAGTTACTACCCCCTCCCTTCCTTCTAGCTTGGAGCTCCTGCAGCCATCTTGGGACCATGAGACAACAGTACCAAGGATGAAAAGTCAACAGCAAAGGTCAGCATAGCAAAGAATGAGAGAAAGCCAGGATTTTTCAAGGCACTCCACAGTCCTGGACTCCTCTGTTGTGTGCAACCAAAAGCACTCCCATCAGATACAAAATGAGCATTCCTAGCAGACACAGCCTGCTATCTCAGCCCTCACACCTGCTGCTGTAGGTTGCACCCCAGAAAAGGCAGCCCCTCCTGACAGCTGTGGTTGTTGATCTGCTCTGCCATGGTGGTTCCTAGCCCCTCCCCTCCACCCCCACCTCCACCCCCACACACAGCGTTGTTGTCTGAGGCTGGGCTCCAGCACAGCAGCCCTCAGAGCAGGAGGACATATAAATAAAAGGCCTTATGTTTTATAGGCTAGTCAATATTTATTCAGCCCCAACAGAGCAGTGGACTGGAAGGAACAGAGAGACTATAAAATGTCTTCTGTACTGAAGCCTGAAGTTGTGCTGGAGGAAAGGGGCTTCTCCGTGCTCTCACTGCAAAACAGTCTTCAGCACAGCAGAGCCTTGGAGGCCTCCTTTTTGAAGGGAAGGGGCTGGGGCTTTCTGGTAAAGGAGGACGGACGCGAAACCAGGGCCGTGGACATGGAAACGGCTGAGCTCTCGATGCAGCTCTAGCAGGGGTCATGGATGATTTATCTCAAATGCAAACAATCTGTACCAGTACAGGAAACGGTGCCTCATCTCCTGGGGCCACTCTTCTCTCTTGCCTTAGGGGAACTCATGGGAAGTCTCCACTTTTAATATACATTTATATATCTTGTCCTGAACCTGTAGATAGATGCCTACAGCCCAAAGAGTGGTGTCTCGCCCACACAATCCGCAATTGTGGGGTCTTTATAAAGTCCTCTGGAGGAGTGTTTGTGTGGGTTTGATGGAAGGCACATCCCCACAGGTATCGCAGGCTCTCCCTTCTCCTTGCTTTTTCCTGCCATGGAAAATTCCTGTGTTCTGGAGATTTTGCCACTCTCAGCTCTCTCATCTGGGCCATTGCGGTCTCCCTCCTCTCTCCATTTCTCATCTCTCTCCCTCTTACTCAGGGTCTTAGTGTGTGCGGGTTGCTACAACTACAACCTTAAACCGAGTGGCTTATAAACGACAGAAATGCATTGCTCATAGTTCTGGAGGCTGGGGAGTCCAAGCTGAAGACATCAGCTGATTCCATGTCTGGTGAGGGACCTCTTTCTCACAGATGTGTCTGCTAGCAATGCTCACCATTGTGTCCTCACACGGTGGAAGGGGCAGCTAGCTCTCTGGGGCCTCTTTGGTAAGGGCACTTGTCCATTCACGAGGGTTCCCCCAGGACCCAATCACCTCCTAAGGACCCCATCTCTTACTATTATTGCATTGGAGATTTGGTTCAAACATGAATTTTGAGGGAACACATTCAGATCATAGGACTCAGCCTTTACACAGCTATCTGATATTTTCTTCGGGTGGGTTGGATGATTCTCTTCTCTGCTTAATACCTTCAAAGTCCCCCACCCTCGGACTACTGAATCAGGCCCCAAATCTATTGCCTGGTATTCACAGCCTTCCCTGCTCTGCCCTCAAGTGTTTAGCCTGAACTTGATCTCCTCCTCACACACACACTGTGTGCTCCGTGGAAATGATCTTGTTTCTCCAAACCAGCTCCTCAACCTCTTCCCCGTGCCTTTTCTTAGGCCACTGTCTCTTCCAATGGAGCCTTATCTCTTCCCTTCTGTGAAGAACCTAGCCAAAGCCATCAAGGTTCAACTTAGACGCCTCCTCCGTTTCCTTTAATCTCTGCTTTTCTCACTAGTAGAGAGCAATTCTGCCTTTGGATCATTGAAAAAATTCATACTCACTGTATTCGAAACACTAGAATTTTCAGCTTCGTGTATGGTTTGTTTCCCTTTCTCCTTCATAATAGATCAGTGGTTCTCAACTAAGAGCAAGTCCTTGCCTCCTATCCCGGGGGATATTTGGCAATGTCTGGAGACCTTCTTGGTTGTCACACTACAGTGGTGCTCCTGGCATCTGATGGGTGGAGGCCAGGGATGCTGCCCCAAACAGCTACAGTGCTCAGGACAGCCCTTCATCATAAAGAGGCATCCAGCCCAAAATGTCAGTATTAGAGTATAAGCTTCCTGGAGGTAGAAACCACACTTCCTATTCTTTTTATACTTCATATGCCACAACTTGAAAGAGTATCTTGCTGGATTATTATAAATGAATGACTATAAATATTTAATATGCATTTACATATCTTGTCCTGAACCTGTATAAAGATGCATGCCTACTGCCCAAACAGTGGTGTCTCACCCACGCGATCTGCATAATCTTCCCATGAGCCACCACATGTGATATCTATGAGGGCTGATGGCCAGGGTAATGCTTCATCATTGATATTCTCTGAGGCGCTCTCTGCATTGCTAGACCCCATAAAGCAAAGTCCCAGTTCATATTCTCTCAGCTCCTTATAGAAATTCCTTCACTAAGCTATGCTTTAGTATATTACGTCTTCTGTCTTTATAGAGGGTCAATAAAAGTAGCGCTCTGTTGAGCAGTGTTTCTGACTCTTTTTGTGGACCTTTAGTTAGCAATATTTCAGGCACTCACTGCACTGGAAGGTGACCTTAAGGTGTAGCCCCCTCAGTTTACAAATGAGGAGAGTAAGATTCTCTGTGTCACTCAATGTCCTTTATCCAAGGACCTACATGATGAATTCCTACCTAAGTTTCCTACCAGGAAAACATTTTGTCTCTGTAGATGAATATGTATGCTCTATATTGTCAGAAAACAAAAATCTATGCAATCCAATATGCTGTTCTTTTTGGCTTAGCTGTCAGAAAAGTTAGAACCAAATTAAATGCCCAAGTGTTAGAATCTGCTCCACTCAGGTGTCTAAAACCATCTATTTCTTTTGCTTTCTTCGGCAAGAGTGTTATCCTTAAATGCCTTCTCTTGAATTGTGTTTTAATCTTTAAGCTGCCTCAAGTCTTTTGGAAGTAAGTAGGATACAAATCTCAACTTGAAAAAATAAACACTTCATAATGTGATTCTGAGCCATTTTCTGTTGTTGAGTGCGAAGTGCTTGGGCTCTGGGGTGGAGGCAGCCTGGGCTGGACTTGTGGTTCTAACACATCGCATCTGTTGTCATCACCTTGGGCTTGAAATCATAAAAGCCACATCCTAGTCTTGTCGAGAGAGGATCAAATAAGAGAATGATACATCCATGAAAGCACCTTTCAGTGTCTGCCGCATAACAGGTGCACTTCATACGTGCACTTCCTGTTTCAGTGTCCAGCCTTGTTTATGAAGTCCACAGTTTTATATTCATTCTGGCTAGTCTCAGCATCATCCACTTGTGGGTGATAGTAACAATCTTTCACGTTAACGTAGATTCTGATATTTGTCATTTACCTTGCCATTTAAAGGTCATGGAACCCATATGAAATTGTCGCTCTCTGTTCCCGTGATTTTAATTGCAAAGGTAAGTTATATAAACAACAGCAGAGCACTCCACATTGTGGAAGTGGAACCCAGGGCCTTTGATTGGCTGTTGCAGTTGCTATTTTCAGAGCTTGGCACTGGTTCTGCTTCTGCCACTCAGGCTTATGGCTGGCCTTGGGATTTCACGTTGTAAATATAGGGAAGATGGCCAAAAAAGGCTGCCTGCTTTTCTTCTTGCCTTAGGATGGGATGAATTTAGAAACTGATGTAGAATATTGAATATTCTACATTTCTTTATCATTAAATGACTTTCCATTTGTTTAGAAGCCCCGAGACATTGGTAAAAGTAGTGGGAACAGAACAATCTCCTTGAAAAACAAAACAAAAAACCTTAAAGTTTTAAATTCGTTTGATTCTCACAATTTCTTGTGAAGAAACAGGCTCAGGGGGATGTCAGGATGTGTCCTGGTCCTACAGCTGCCATTTCTGCACTTGGTTCTCTGGGGCCAGTTCCAATCCTCCTCTGACTTTGCCCCTTGCATGGGACTTTAACTCCAAGCTTCCTAAATTACTAGAATGAAGGTTTCAGACCTAAAGACGCTTGTATTCTTCACTGAGTTGAGAGGAGGATTAAAGTTGAAGCAGTTGGCAACCTTCAACATGTGTGTGCATTTAGGAGTGTGACTTAGCCCCATCGGCGGGGGGGGGGGGGGG
>CAUYQG010289070.1:0-17267 GCA_963574415.1 Tarsius wallacei
AGCCCTCAAGGACAAGAACGCGCGAAGCAAGGAAAAGCTGAGATGGGTGAGAAGCAGAGGGGTAGGGGCAGTGTTTAGATGGAAGACAGCCCCATGCGCATGGGGGTTCACGGACTTGTGGCTTCCAGGGCCACCTGAGCAATGAGAAACAAGCAGTAGCGAGGTGGCTTACACCTGTCATCCAAGCACTTGTCTGAGCACATGGCTGTTTCCGCTTTGAGTCATTTAAGGCTCACGGCGTCCGCCTAGCCTAGCCCTTTCTAGCCCATCCCCTGGGCTCTCACCAGTCATTAGGGGTTTGGCCCAACATCTCTTCTTTAACACAAGATCTTGCTCCCTGAGTGCCTCCTGCATGCCAGGGCTGCAGTGAACATGGTCAGACATCACGTGTGCACACAGTGACAACCCCGCCCGATGCCGTCTTAACGCAGGACATAGGATTCCTGGGACATGATGGGCGAGCTGGATTCTCCTGCTGTGGTCTGTCCTGGAGGGAGCCAGACCTGTGCATCGGTCAGAAGAGGCACAGAAGGCGGGATGGCCCGTGAGGAACAGTGGAAACAAGGCATGTGGTGACATTCAGTAGCCCCGCGGTGACGTGTGGTTCCAGCTCAGGCCGCACCAAGGGGGCGAGAAAGCACAGGATGGGCTCGCTGAGGGGCATGGGCTTCTTCCTGGAAGCCACAGACGGGTACACTGAGGACATGCGCTTTTTCTTGGGAGCCATGGACAGGCATGCTGAGGACATGTGCTTTTTCATGGCAGCCATGGATGCGCAGGCTGAGGGAGCTGGGAGCCATCAGAGGTTTCAGCAGGGAAGGGCAGGAGGAGACTTGGCACCTCCAGGGATACTCATCTGGAAAGAGCGCCTCTGAGGGACTGTGTCTGTTCAGCCACCCTTTTCTGACCTCTTGGGAGAGCCATGGGGCCGATGTGCCATCAGTAATACTGTGGGAGACACGCCCAGGCGGATGGCAGGACTCGGCTGCTTCCAGTGCCTCTTCATCTTACGGAGACTCCCCGTCGTGTGTTTCCTCAACCAAACTTGGGAGCCAGCTCTGGACCTCCTTTAGCCCTGACCAGGTCAATGGTCCAGCCCTTCCCATGTGATGAGCGTGTCTGATGTCAGTGGCCAAGGATGGAGGCTGGGAGAGTTGGTGACTGCTGAGGACCTGTGACACTGAGTGAGGGACACGTTTCTCTGGGGAATAACTTGGCATCTGAACCTCACCGGAGGCCCCAGGAGAAGGGAAGAGGAGATGCCAGTTTGATGATGGGCATGGGGGAGTGCATTTCGGTGTCTCACTGGCCCTGGGGGGAGCACAATCTCCAGTACTGAAGGCAGAGCTGGAGACACAGAGGACGGCTGCTTTCATTGGTCCAAACCACGTACACTCAGGCAGATGAAATATGCATGAAGTGAGTTCCGTTTGTTCACGCAGCAGGTGGGTCCACAAAAGGACCCAGTCTCTCCCTGGACTCTGTACCCAGCTGACTTGAGGGTGAGACCCAGGAGGGACCGGGCCTCTTCCTGGGCTCCATACCCACCTGACTTGATGGTAAGGCCCAGAAGGAACCCGACAGATTCGAGACAGAGGCTGGCTTTCTCATCTTATGCCATTCCTGCCCATGCGCTCTTGCAAATGTACTTCACGGATGCGCCTGGCTGCGTGTTAATCTGGGTCTCTGTTGGCAGGCTCAACCTCCAAGGGCGTGACTTCTGGACAGGGGCTAGCGGCAGGGGAAGGCAGGTAAGCTGGGGGCGTGGGGACCGGAAGGGGCAATGCGGGTGCTCACAGCAGTGATTCCACGTCTCTAGGAAGGTGTGTCTTGGTCCGGTTCACACGTATGCCCTTCAGCCTAGCTGTGGGTGTGACACCGAGATCTCCTCCTGCTGCCTGTGCCACCTGGGTCAGAGGGTGTGGCCGGAGCTGGGCTGGGACGGTGACTGGAGTATGTCGGGGGTGCAGGTGGACAGAGGCGGCAGGCGAGGCTACACACCCATGTGCGTGGTGAGGTCCACAGTGCTGCCCTCCTGCAGAACAGCCTCATGGCCTCCCTGCCTCCCCATGATGCTCCTGGCTGGAGTTGCATGGAGCTCGCAGACCCCTTGAGGCCCCACATTCTCAGGGTGACTGCAGGCTGCTCCTGAGTGTCCTTCATGGTTCCTCCAGGCTCTGCCTCCCGGCCTCCCTCCCACCTGAGTGGGGTGTCTCAGGGCTTACCTGCCACAGGCATCCCTGAGAGTCTGCCATCTCCCACCTGCACACCCAGGCTGGTGTCGCTCTGAGGGCTCCACGCAGGGACACTTGTGAGGGAGGTTGACCGAGGGACATGGCAAAAGTAGACAACTGGCCCCTCATGGCTCTGCCTGAGCACGGGCGTCGGGACACTGACCTGGGAATGTCCCTGCCTGGTTTCCCCTGCCCCAGGCTGGGCACCTCCTGCGAGTCACAGGGAAGGACAGATGGAGAAAGGGTACCAGGTGGAGACAGGGAACACAGGGCTGAGGGGGGAGACCGGGCATATCGTTCTTGCCCTGTGACAATCCGTGATGTCGCTGCCCACAGGGCAAGCCCAGCCTTTTGAGTGCAGTGTGCCCACCCTAGCTTCACCCCCTTTGTGCCCCTCTGTCCACCCCTCTTCATGGCTCCAGCCTGCTCCCACACCCACTTGTGACCAGCAATATCCGACAGTGTGGAGTCTTTCACCCCACATGCTGCTCTGGCCCAAGGACCTTTGTACATGCCATTTCTGCTGCCTTCCAAGTCCCTCAACCCACCCATTCCACAAGCTGTTCTGAGCACCAGGGAGGTACCAGGCACAGAGAAAGACCCAGTTCCTGTTCTTCTGAGCTCATAGGAGTGCACTCTCTCATCTACTTGGTGAACTGTGCTTCCCTCAGAACTTGGCTTTAACTCCAACCAGGCACTGTGACTCATGACTATAATCCCAGCATTTTGGGAGGCCAAGATGGGAGGATTGCTTGAGCCCAGGAGTTTGAGGCTGCAGCAAGCCATGATGGTACCATTGTACTCCAGCCTTGGCAACGAAGTGAGATCCCCTACTCAAAAAATAAAAAATTGAAGCAGCACTTTCTCTGCAACACCTCTGTCTCTGCATCACCCCTGTAATCTTGCCCTCCTCCTGGAATGAAGACGCCTTTGACCTCCTGGGTCTCTGTAGACTCTTCAGCAACACAAAATTCCTGTTTGTTTCAGACTCACTGAGTAAACCTTGGCTCAGATCCTATTTGGGCCAGGGATTTTTGCCCCACCAGGTACCATGTGCACACAGATATGCACACGGATGTGCCTCAGACACGCTTGTGAGCTTCCAACACTTCTCAGGGGATCTGCTGATTTCTCTGATTGGTGCCAGATGGTGACATATGGTTTCCCTTTGTACAATGAACATGGGTAACTTGGGATGGAATGGAATTGAACACAGTGCCATGTGCATCTCTCCTTCCCTGTGATCCTTCTAGGAGAGATGCCCTGTGGGATTAGCCACCTTGGTCTCTTGGTCTGCCTTAACAAAATCCCAGAGCCTATGTGACTGAAACACCAGACATTTATTTCTCACAGTCCTGGAGGCTGGGAAGTCCAAGGTCAAAGTGCTGGCCATTTGGGTTCCCATGAGCAGCTTTCAGGCTCATGGATGGCGCCTCCTCCCCGTCTTCACGCAGTGGACAGGAAGAGAGAGAAAGATCTTGCTAGCATCTCTTAAAAGGATGCTAACCCAGTTGGATCAGGTCTCCAACCTGTGATGCCTTGTCACTTAATTACCTCTTTACTGTAGATACAGCCATGCTGGGGTTAGGGCTTCAACAGAGGTGTCTGGGGGACACAGTTTGGTCACCCCATCTCTTATATTACATGGAAGCCCTAGCCCTCCCCATTTCCTGATGCCATGCTGTTCAGATCCACACAGAAAGGGCATCATGCTAGGTGACATGACTATGGCTCTCATTCTCACCTACCTCCACTGTACTTTTAGGGATCTCTTTAAAAACCACTCCCAGAAAACTTGGAAAACATAAAATGTTCCAAAAAGGAAAGTTGAACGTCACCAGCAATTCCTGTGTCTGGGAGATGACACTCTGAGGTGCCTCTTCCCCACCAATCTGCATCCCCCGCTGCTTGTCTATCCGTGTTTTTAATCAAGACAGCAACAGCCTTTAGAGACAGACTTGCAGCTGCAGTGGGCTCGGGCTCTAATTACAGCTCAGTCTGGGGCCTCTGTGGGTCGACCATGAACTGAATGACACACCCAGGGATCTCATAAACCAAAGATGTCTTCAACATCAGAGTCTCAAAGAGCTGGAGAGACTCCCTTGCACACGACACCTGTCACCAGGAAAAAGATTGCATATGTGCACACACGCATCCCAGTCACTGCCTTGGGATCAAGATTGACATCCACCACTGTCTGGAGGGCTCTGTGTGTGACACGTGACGCGCCACCCTGTCCACCTCCCGGTCACACTTCACTCCTCTAAACTCTGCACCCACCTTCCAGCCCTCCAGATGGCGGTGTGGAGGCCCCTTCTTGGGGAGAGCTCCCTTGGGGCCCCCAACCAGCTGGCCTCTCCTGTGCATGCGTTCACAGCCTCCCATCTTCAGAGTGGATCTGGGCTGTGTGTCCTGAGTACCACCATATTGTCACACCTGACCCCACGGTGGGCCCTCAGCTCTGATAAGGGAAGAATGGAAGCAAAGAAGCATGTTTGAGTCTTTAAAATTTGTGTTTTCTAATGAGATAGCAACATCAAGACCCCGGGCCCCTTTTCCCTTCGAGGACATACAGCCAGCTGGACACAGAGGGCTTGGACAGGCCGGGTCTTCCCACAGACAGCAGCCAGGACCAGCTTGGTAGTTGCTTCCCAAGCTGGATTTTCTGAGCAGGGTCAGGAAATTGGGGTTTATTCTTCTGGGGAAACATGGAAGCGGCCAAATTGAGAACAGGGTAAAACGCTATGACTTGTGTCTAGAGGAAATTGCTTTTCACTGTAGAAAATGACTACATGTTCTCCATCTCCAAATACAATCCCATCCGTGATTAGGAAATCATCTTCCTTCCTATGTATTTTCCTTTTGCTTCTGTCTGTGGTGTGCATCAAAGAAAAGTGTTTTGTTTTTAAAAAGAGGAGGAAGCACAGAAATAAAAGGAAGAAAAGTGACGAGGCACGTTATTGACGAGGGTCACCATTCGAGTTTTAATATCACATTTATCAATATCGATGTCAGTTGTCCTGGATGAAAAGAACTCCAGGAAAGAAAAGCAAGTGGTCCGGACAGACACATCCCAGGGGACACAGCTTGGTGGGGTCAGCCTTGGGCTGGTTAAGATTCTGGCAAACAGAGAGGTGGCAGACGCCACTGACGGCCTCGTGGGGGTGCCAGTCATGGGCAGCAGCAGAAGTCTGGCACGCGTGGGAGTCACAAGAAACACACCTTTAAATGAGCTCTCAGCGCTTTTCACAGCAAACCTCTCTCTTGGGGTGCCACGTGCTCCCGCCTGCTATGTGTGTGCCACTATCCCAAGTCTCCAGGGGGCCGGGTGCCTGGGATAGGGGGCATGGTGCACGGGGAAGGTGCCCAACCCGCATGGGTGGCCTGAGTTGCCCTCCTGACCCCCACTCTGGTCCTACACAGTCCAGGGTCCTTCCAGCAGGACACCCTGTTGTGCAGGCCTTTCCTCCTTGGGAATTACTGCCTGCTTCCCACAAGGCCAGGAGACCTGTCAGCCCAGAAGGAAGGAAAAGTCCAGTGTGGTGGGTTCAATTGTGACCTCCAAAAAAGACACGTAGGAACCCTAATCCCCAGAGCTGCAAGATATGACCATTGTTAGAAATACAGTCACAGCCAAGCACAGACAAGTGCACCTGTAATCCCAGCTCCTCAGGAAGCCAAGGCATGAGGATTCCTTGAGCCCAGGAGAGCATGAACAGCCTGGACAATGTAGTAAAGCCCAATGTATGGATAAATAAGTAAATAAATACAGGCTGGACTCGGTGGCTCTCCTGTAATCCCAGAACTTTGGGAGGCCGAGGATTGTGGATTGCCTGAGCCCATGGGTTCGAGACCATCCCGAGCACCTTGGCAAGACCTCATCTCTACAGTAAAAATCAAAAATTAGCCAAGTGTCGTAGCACACATCTGTAGTTCCAGCTACTTGGAAGGCTGAGGCAGACGGATAGCCAGAGCCCAATTCCGGCCTGGGTGACAGAGTGAGACTCCAACTAAAAAAAAAAAAATACATAAGGGGTAATAAGTAAACAAATAAGACCTTAACAGAGGTGATAAATAAATAAATAAATAAGGTCTTTACAGAGAAAATTGATTTGCGGGACAGCCGTGTCCTGTGCCGGTGCTCACTGTCTTTATGGGGATAATAAATAAATAAATAAATAAGGCCTTTACAGAGGCGATAAATAAGTATATATGGTCTTACAGAGTAATCAAGTCCAAACCGGGTCATCAGAGTGAGCCCTATGCAATATGACAAAAAAGGGAAGCAACACAGAGGAGGACGCATAAAGGGGGGCAGAGTGTGAAGGCCCAGGGAGAAGATACCATGAGGCTGGAGTGAGGCTTCTTTGGGGAAGCAGGAACTCATTGCCATGTTCATGGGTTGTCTCCTAGACTCCAAAGCCGGAACATGTGGGGCTTCTGATGTCCTCAGATCAGGGGCCGTGGTGGTGTCCTAGGGCCACACAGCAGCATGCCACAGGCAGGGGTTGGCATGGGAGATGTGCATTTCCCCAGTTCTGGAGCTGAACATCCAGCATGGAGGTGTCAGCAGGGCCGGTGTCCTCTGAGCACCCCCGTGGGTTGCAGATGGCGTCTTCTCTCATTCTCACATGCGCGTCCTGCTGTGTGCGTCTGCGTTCCGATCTCTCCTCTTCTTATGTGACACTAGTTCAGACTGAATTAGGGCCACCCAAGGACCTCACGTGACCTTGACTGTCTTGCCAAATACAGTCACATTCCAGGGTCACGACCTCAACATAAGGTTTGCGGGAAATACAGTCCAACCACCCGACCCCTCACCACAACGACTGCTTCTTCTTTCAGAGTCCCCCGAGCTTATCTCCTTTCTGAAGAGGGCAGGCAGAGAGGCAGCCACCGACCCTGACCGGCACCTCCCAGCTTCAGTCTTGAGTAAGATGAGCCGGCTTTCTCATCCCGAGCCCAGGACGTCTAGAGAAGACACTGTCATCCAGGGGCAGGGTAGGGTGGGGTTGAGAGCAGCCGTGGGGCATCGCCAAACCCTGGGTTTCCAGAGAAACACGATGGGACAGAGCCCCTTTCCACCCCCCATACATGCAAGATACATGTAGAAAAGCTCAGATGCCTCATCTTCTAATTGTCTCACAACATACAGCTTTTTGTGCCGATCTCCATGCTTCCTTTCTGCACAATGGATTAAGAAGATATCCATCTCTCGGTAGGCTGTCTCGAGGAATGTGTACTCCCTCAGGCGGGGTTATTTGAATTTCAACTAAACGGAGAAGGTGGAATCTGGGAGGGAGAAAGATAAACTGGAGGCACCCCCTGCGAATGTCTTCGCCTGGAAAGTGGTGGAGAGCATGTTCTCTCCCCAGCCACCCATCATGCCCCCCGACCCATGCCAAGGCAGATGGGACAGCCATCAGGTACTGCGGGACAGCCGTGTCCTGTTGCCAGTGCTCACTGTCTTCCCACCCTATGACGGGGTGACTGCCCCAAGGAAGACAAGCCTCTTCAGGTCCTGAACACATGCTAGGGGCTGCTGGGGCTGAACATGTCCCCTCAAAGTGCATGAGCTACTGCCCTAACTCCAGTGACATGGTGTGTGGGGATGTGGCCTTCGGGGAATAATTAGGTCTTTTTTTTTTTCAATTGTAGTCTTACCCCATTGCCCAGGCTGGAGTGCAGTGGCATGCTCATGGCCACCTCAACATCAACCCATTGGGCTCCAGCAATCATTCCACTTCAGCCTTCTAAGTAGCCAGAACTACAGGCATGTGCTACCACACCCAGCTAATTTGTTGTTTTATTGTAGAGATGATGTCTTACCATGTTGCCCAGGCTGGTCTCGAACCTGCAGGCTCAGGTAATCCTCTTGCCCTCTTGCCTCAGTTCCCAAAAGTGCTGGGATTACTGGCTTGAGCCACCACACCCAGTCTGGTCTTGAGGGCAGTTTCCTTACTATGGCTGTACACAGAGACATCTGGGAGCTGTTCTCCCTCTCTCTCTCTCTCTCTGTGTGTCTCCCCCACCCCACCTCCTCTCTCTCTCCCCTTCTCTCTCTCTCCTTCCCTCTCTGTCTCTCTCTCTCCTCTCTCTCTCTCCTCTCTTCTTCTCTCTCCTCTTGCTCTCCTCCTTCTCTCTCTCTCATGAGGATATAGCAAAAAGGCTGCCATCTACAAGCCAGGAAGTGAGATCTCTCCACAAACAGCCTTGCTGGCCCCCTGACCTCAGCCTCCAACCTCCAGAACTGTAGGAGCATAAATGTCTGTGTCTGAGCCACGTAGTCTATGGTATTCTGGGACGGCAACTAGGGTTGATTAATAGGGTTGTTGGGGTTTTTCCCTCCTTCCTCTTTGAAGGATTAAAGAGTTATTTGGGGGCAGGAGAAAATAGATGTAATATTGAACTGATTTCAAGTATGGCTGTGAGAAATTTTGTTTTAGCTGGTTTCGTTCTAGATTTTTTAAAACAAAGAAAGGAAAACAATTCAGGTCTCAGCGGACAAGCAAGACCTTCCCACTGGCGCAGCGTAACTTTCTCTTTTCCTTAAAACAGGTTTCAAACTCGGGGTGAGTCACCTGCAGCCGGAGTATTCTAGCTGAGGGGCAGGACAGCACAGTGTCTGGCTTTTGGTCTAGGTCCCCCAGGCTCAAACCCTGGCCTGGCCCCTTCTTACAACCTCGGGAAAGCGCCTTTCCCTCTGCGCCTCAGTTTCCCCCTCCATATGGGGGCTAACATTAGTGACATTTTAGAGGCCATCAGTTCCTGAGTAGGATGGTCCCTCTTGGGAGACCCTCTTCCTCAGTCAACATCTACCTCAGACCCGCCTGTCCCCCTTGGGAACCACGTCCTTGCTAATCCTCCCAGGGTGCTGCCACCTTGCAAACATCCTAGCCACATGTTCACGGCACTTGCCCACCCCTTACATCAGGCAGGAGGCACACCTAGTTACACCGCATGTCTGATACTGATCCACAGTCAGTCCTTCCCAAGTCTGTTCCCATGCTGAGTGGCCACCAGGACGGTCATCTCATTCTTTCAGGGTGGCCCTGGCTTGCTGTTCCTAGAGCCTCCCTCAACCCCCACAGAGGTGGCCTCTCCTGTGCCGTGGGTCTCATCTCTTCTGGAGAATTCGTTCTGGCCACATCTCTTGTCTCCCTTCCCCTGCCAGATAGCTGGACTCTCAGTTCACGTTCTCACATGCCACTGATTCCCCACTCCCTGTGGAGGGGCCGTCGGTCCTGGCCGCCCCTCCTTCCCTCTCCTCTAACCCAGACTTCTGGGTACCCTTCCTTCTGGGTCTGAGCAACACCGACTCTCCTAAGGAACATATTCCCTTCCCCACGGTGTTCCTGCTGCCCTCTGTCCCCCATTGTGTCTGCTGTGCCCCTCCTCTGGCAGGAAAAGTGTGGCATGTCACGCCTTGACTTCCAGAGCAACCTGGCTTCCAGAGACAGACTGTTCCCGGCGTTGGCCTGGTGCATCTCCAGGATGGCACATCCTCCTTATAATAAAGCCTTTTGTTCCTATATCAGCAGATCCCACCACCCTTGTGTAGGTAGAGCCATTTGAAGCCACAGCAGAGCCTCTGCAATCCACACATCCAGGGTCAAGGTGAGACCGTGTGTCAGGAGCCAGCAGGCAAAGCAGGCAGCCATGAGAAACAGCCCAGCACCCCCTGTCCCCTGAGGGCCACCACTGACTTGGGGCATTCCCTTCTCATTCCTCCAGGTGACACTAGCCTTGTGAAGCTGCAACCCCCTGACAGGTGTTCTGCAGCACACAGGGGTCCCTGCGTCCCCTTTGTTTTCGGTCTGCAGCCACCTGTGGACACAGCTGAGGAACAGTAAAGATGACAAACCCAGCTCTCCCTGCTTCAGCCTGGTGACATACCCCCAATGCAACCCGACCCCACGTGGCGCCCACAGGCCTGCTGTGAAGTCTGCCATCAGGCAAAGCCCGCACACCATGGCTGGAGAAGTTGTATTTGCTGGTGCCCCCGGGGGACAGAGCCAGGCGCTCCCTGCCAAGGACGTTTCCACGGACGCCGTCGCCCACCAGATGGGCATCCCACCTGTCCACACCCAGGATCCAAGGCCGAGGCCACCGGGAGCAAGAGTCCTAGAAGCCTCATTCTCTTCCCATAGTTCTACTTTCCAAGTGCTCACATCTGTCAACATCTCTTGGTTCTGGGGCCACCCCACAGTCGGGTCTTGTGGGAGCTCAAGCAGTGACACCCACCCCCACCCACCCACGTTCAGACGATCAGCTCATCAAGCATCCCTGAACACCCCAGGCCTCACAACAGAAAGAGATTAGCCAAAATATTCAGACCGTACAGGCCGCTCACAGAAAGACACTTCTGTTGACCCGCTAGCCAGCCTGACCCGCTGCATGCCCTCTCTGCGTGGTTGCCCTGGGGATGAAACCACTCGGCCTCTCCAGGGGGGGCCGTTAGACTTCAAAGATGCTCTTGCCTGCTGTGGCGTTATGACCCGGGGGAGATATTACAATTTAACACGCATTGGGGCCTCCCGCATCCCTCTGCTTCCCACTAATGTGGTACTCATAGGCACAGGACACTCCCTGCTGGCATTCCTGCATGGCCTCGCCATCACAAAGGCACTGACAGATGCATGTAAAGTCTATTAAGGCTAGTGCAGTGGCTCACGCCTGTAATCCCAACACTTGGAGAAGCCGAGGCATAAGGATCACTTGAGCCCAGGAGTTCAGGACAAGCCTGGGCTACATACAAGACCTCGTCTCTACAAAAAAATTAAAAAATTAGCCAAGCGTGGTAGAGTGCCCCTGTAGTCCCAAGCTACTAGGGAGGCTGAGGTGGGAGGATCGTCTGAGCCCAGAAGTTGGAGGCTATGGTGAGCCATGGTCGTGCCATTCCACTCCAGCTTGGGTGACAGAGTGAGGCCCCAGGGGAGAAAAAAGTCTATTAAATTAATCCAAGGGCAGCCACATTGGTCCCCAGCAGCATGGCGGCAGGAGGATCTTTGAAGCGTGGTGCTTCCAGGAAGCATAACACTCAGTCTCCCCTCTTAGCCTCCCGCCCACCCAAGCCTTACTCACCGGCCACTGCCGTCTCCTTCTGGCCTCTTTTCTACCAACCCACCTCCTTCCTCTGTGGACTTGCCCATTCTGGGCACCTCAAGTAAGTGGAGTCTTACCATGGGTGCTCTTCTGTGTCTGGCTTCTCCACTTGGCGTGTTTTGGGATTAGTCTTAGCTGCAGCATGTCAACGCGTGACTCCTTTTTTTTTGAGTTGGAATCTCACTCTGATACCCAGGTTGGAGTGCAATGGCACGCTCATGGCCACCACAGCCTCCACCTGCTGGACTCAGGTGATTCTTCTGCCTCAGCCTTCCAAGTAGCTGGAAACATAGGCCTGCACCACCACACTCAGCTAATTTTTTGGTTTATTGCAGAGACAAGGTCTCACCTTGTTGCCCAGGCTGGTCTCGAACCCCTGGGCTCAGGCAATCCTCTCGCCTCCACACCTCCCAAAGTGCTGGGATGACAGACGTGAGCCACCGCACCTAGCCTGTGACTCATCTTCAAGACTGAATATGCACAGATAGGTCATCCATTCACCTATTCATCAGGTGACTGGCACGTGAGTGTCGCTACTTTTGACTGTTGTGCATAGTTTCCTGTGTGAACACACGTCTTCATTCATCTCTGGCATGGGTTGCTTAGTTGTGGGGTGATGCCTGGACACTCAGAGGCTCAGCCACGCTGCTTCCCACATCGCCTTCTCCTCCCCTGCAGCACGGGAGGGCTCGGCTTTGTGCAGTCACCATCCCTCGGCTTACCTGTCCTTGGCCCCAACCCTCTGGTGGTTATCAAGCACATCTTGCTGAGGTTGGTGTGTGTGTCGCCAGGGCCTGTGGTGTCCAGTTTCTCTTTGGTGCTAACTGGCCACATGCACACCTCCTTTGAAGAAACATCCATTCAGACCCCCTGGCCTCTTTTCAGATGGCTGTCAGTCTTTTCAGCTGCCCTCTCAAGTCCGTCCACCTCTGCCCAGCTCCCAGTCCAAGATGTCATCGTGCTGCCGCTAGGCCACTGAGTGTACCTTCTGCAGACCCTCCTGTGCCCATGCTTGCTCGCTGCCCACCTGCTCTTGCATCAGCAGGAACAATGTCTCCAAACTGCGATCTTCCCTCATCACTCCCCACTTGGTGCCTCCCATAACCTCCTGCTGCTCTTGGTACAGAGCCCCACCGCCCCCGTGGCCACTGGGAACCTCTCACCCCTGACTCACCAGCAACAGCCTCCCTCCAGAGCCTCCGATGTGCCAAACTCCCTGAGAGAGGCCAAGAGGAAACAGAAGAACAGGGGTTGGCTGGGGAGGTGGGAGGCTGGGAGGCTCTGGGTAGAGACACCGCAGCAGGGGTCTTGATCCAAGGATGGCGAGGGTGGGGAAGCACTGGCACAGGCAGGCCTGGGCTGTGAGACCAGGACACCAGGAGGAGGGCACAGAGACCTGGTGCCAGGCGGGCTCAGCCAAAGCTTCATGCCTGGACCTGGCTGGATGGGCCTCAGCTCTTTATCTACTTTTTGGGCAGGGACGTAAAAAGGAGAAGGCCCGGAATGCACCAGGGCTCCAATGGCGACGACCTGTGTGGTGTCTGAGCATCCACATGTGTTGCCCAACATGGGCACCTGACTTGTGTCATACACTGGCTGGACCCACTGAGGGGCCACGGTGGCCAGGCCCAACACATGGCCTGGCTCCTGGGTAGACAGTCTGAGGGGAAGACAGAGGGTCCACAGGTCATAGAACAAATATCCACATGGTGCCAGTGGCAGAAGGTTCTGAAAGGAAGAGGGGGGTGTGTTGCTTCCTCTGCCTAAGAGCTCCTCTCCCCAGCCCAGCTGAGCAGTCATTCAGGGACCATGTCATCTCCTCAGAGATTGCCTCCATGACTCCCAGGTCAGGCCAAAGTTCTTGCTTCTGCACCCTGAAACTCCTCTTCTGAGCTTCCAGGAGACATCTAGGTCCATTATTGTACATTCTTACAACTCTGCTTGATGCCCATCTGTCCCCTGCCTCAGACATTTCCCTCCCGGCTGTAAGCACAGGGCCCAGCACTGTCTATGTGCGTCAAAGGTCTTACACTGGATGGATGAATGAATGCAGGAATAGAATGAATGAATGATGGCTTGTATGCTCGGTGCCCAGCAACCCTCCGCCAGGACCTGGTTCATTGCTCAAGTCCTGGTAGTGTCTTCTCTCACCTCATCACAGGGATCTGGATCATTTCTTTACTTCCTTGTTCCATAATACGTGCCCAGCAGAATACTTGCCTGCCTTCTTCAGAGAGGACCCATCAGGCGTGTCACACCAGACGCCACTGGGGCAGGGAGCAGGGACAGCACCGTGGCCCAGGGCAGACCCCACACATTGCCATCGGAGCCCCAGTGCTTTCTGGGTCATTGCACCCGTGACCTCTCCACCTCCCTGATGTGTCATGAGCCTCTCCCTCTTATGTCCTGGCAAGTCTGGGTCCAATCAGGAACCCCTTGGCCACCAAGTGGATAAAGAGCTGGGGCCCTTCCAACCAGGTCCAGGCATGAAACTTCGGCCTAGCCTGCCTGGCACCCGGTCCCCATTCCCTCCTCCAGGTGTCCTGCCTCACGACCCAGGGTCTACCTGTGCCAGAGTTTCTCCGCCCTCGCCATCCTCAGGTCAAAGCCCTCCCTCTGTGCCTCTACTCAGAGCCTCCCAGCCTCTCACTTCCCCAGTTAACCCCAGATCCTCTGTTTCCTCCTGGTCACTCTCATGACATGTTTTGGGATCCCAAAGTCATCTGACTTTCATGAAGTTTTCTTGGTAAGCTGCACTGAGTGATTTTTGATGAGTTTCAACATAAAAGAAAAATAAGATTTGGCAAAAATGAATACCTGTGACACAGATATATTTGCTCAGGGAGCCCTAAGTGCATACCATCCTTCCTACATCTGTCCCTGTCATCCAAACTGTGCTGGTCCCTGGAGGGCAGGACTGTCTTTGGTCTCCACTGCTGGTACCAAGCCCAGCGCCTGCCTGTGGTGGGTACGTGGTACATGTTTATGGAGGGAATGACGGACAGAAGGGTAGGTGAGTGAGGGGAAGGAAGAGAGGACTGTCTCACGTGTACACAGAGTTTTTCTTTAGTCCCTATCTGGAATCTAAGCTGTTCAATATGGTGGCCACCAGCGCACGTGGCTATTCAAGTTAAAGCAATTAAAATTAAAATTTCATTTCATCAGCACTAGCCCTGTGTTTCAAAGGCCTGATAGCCACAGGCGGCTAGTGGTGGCCATACTTGACAAAGCAGAAATAGAAGCATTCTATCACCATGGGAGGTTCACCTGGGCAGACCCTAGAAGCCCCTCAGTGCTCATGGAGTGTTTCGTTTGGGGGATGGGGAGGTGTTTGACGATGCTTTTGCTACGGACATGGTGGGAGAATGAAGACCCAGACTCAGGCCCTGAATAAAGCACAGGTAATTCTACTTGTATTTCTTTAAGAAAATCAGATTTTTAAAGAAGAAAAACAGAGAAATCCTTGGCTTATCTGAATTTAGGATAAAATAGTCTTATGATTTCATGAACCGAAAGCACAGACTTGAAAAAAACGGCGACCCACATGCCCCTCTCGTGATAAATGACTCCTATTACTCGCAGTCGTAACCTGTGTTGGAAATACCCTCGCCCTGCCGCCAGGACCACAGCAGTTGGGCAAATGAGCAAGTACTAAAAAGCCAGGGTGCATCAAGCACACGACCTTGTCAACTCTAACCCACTCTCACAGGCTTTGGGAAATGGCCTTTTTAAAAAACGTATCAATTTAGTAACTTAAAAACTCTAAGGGAAATGCTCTTTTTAGGCAATCTCTTAAAAAGCAGTTCAACAATAATGTGCATACAGTAAACATTTTTTACACTGATTAAAGTTTATTCCAGCAGGACTTCAGCTTAAAGAATCTTTGTGAGCTTGATTTTTGTTGTTGTGTTTAACTAAAAGAAAGAAAGCAAAACAAAATCTCGAGTTCAGAGGTGGTATGAACGTAGATCCCGCTTCTCTGCTCTCTGCCTCCTGACTGTCCCACAAGTTGGGCTCTGAAGGGGGCCCTCGTGCTGTCTTCCCAGCCTGGCAAGCCCTGCTCCCAGCTAAAGCCCGGGCACCACATTTCTCCTGCCGCGTCTTCACCAGCAGGTAGGGAGAGTCTCTGCCGGGGAAGGAGTCACACGTCCCTGAGAACAGCAGGAGGACAAGGGTGCCAGGAGCAATCTCAACAACAGAGGCCCAGCTTCCTGCGGTTGTTTACACCTGCCAACAGATGACAGCATCTATGCAGGTCTGTGCTTCTGCAAAATGCTCTTCAGCTCAGCCGCCCTGTGAACGGCAGGAAGCACAATGAGTCTTCTGCACTCGGAGATATCTTTTCAGTCTGATAAATCAGACACACAAGTCACTCAAGTACCAGGCTCTTCTCCAAACCATGCCTTCCTCTTTGGCAGGGAGAAGCCAAATATTGAGCATTGAAGGTAAACGTGCCGTGGTGAACAACTCAGCACAGACCCAAGGCCATGTGGATCCGAGACTTGGCTCTGGCCCGGCGCTTTGATTCTGAAGGCCCGGGGACATCCTGTTGACTGACCTACCCTGACAGAAAGACTCAACAGTGCAGCGTAAACACCGACCCTGAGATCAGACACATTCACCCCTGCATCTCAAGCCCGAGGACACACAACCTCCTGTATTACGTCTGTGGCCCCAAGGCCCTCGGGCCCTTGGGGAAGCTCCTGTCCCCTGTCGTCATGGCAATATCGTTCCTCTTGCCTTGGCCTCAATCAGTCGCTCCTCTGCCTTTCCTAACATTACTGAGCAATTACTTGTGCATACATTTAACTCCAGTCCAGGCCCTTCTGTGGACTGCAGGCTGATTGCCCATGCTGGCACCATGGTGATCCCATTGCAGCCCATAACCTCTACATCCTCTGTCACTTGGGCCATCCTCTGTCATTCTTGTCTCCTCTCTCATTCCCCAAGTACTACCCAACACATCCTACACCTGCTCCTTTCTATACCTTCACTGTCATCCCTGGCCCAGTGGTCCCAGCCCCATCAGCCGGTGTGGCATCCCCGTGGACATCTGGTGGTGTCTGGAGACCCTGGGAAGGTGTTGCCAACACCCAGTGGGCAGATGCCAGAGGCTGCTGAATGCCACGCAAAGGGCAGGACAGATGGCCCCATGACAGGAATATCCCACCCAAATGGCCAACGGTGCCCAGTGGAGAAGCCACCTGGGTCCAGTACTGTCTCTGTCACCAGGACGGTCCCAGCAGCTCCCTGGTACCCTCGCTTCCTCCCCCATAGCAGTCCCTGCACGACAGTCAAAGCCAGCCTGTTGGGATAAGCCGGCTCACATCACTTCTCCGTCAAAACACTCATACTGCTTCCCTTGTGTTCAGGAAACCCAAGGCTTCCATGATACCGTCAGATGGGCCCATCGCAGCTCATTACCCAACCCCCATTCACAGATGACTAGGTTGGCTTTTATTTTTTACTCTACCAATGTCGAGACAAACACCCTGGTCACAACCTTGTCCCAGATCTTCATTTATGTTTTTGAGGTGGAAACACCAGGCCAAATGTTTAAGGCTTGTGTTCCCCGCTTAAGGCAATGCTTCCGCCATGGCCCCAAAGAAAAGCTGTCAAAACCCGACGTGTCACAGATTTGGCACTAGAACCAGAGAAAGTGCATGCCCACTTGAGGGAATTCACTCACAGAGAAAGGTCAGGGGCTATAGGGCCTGGGGGCCCCTCCTAGCAACAGAGGCTAGTTTGGGGAAAGGCAGGAGCCCCACAAGTGAAGCTGGGCTGAGGAAGGGCCTGTTTCCATTTTCTGGAGTCTCTCTTGCCCACCGGTACTCCCACCACACCCCTAGAAACCGGTTCACTAAACCCAGTCCCAGCCTGGGAACATCCCTCACACACTCTCTTCCCGGCCATCCGCTCAGGGGAGGA
>CAUYQG010289071.1:0-13968 GCA_963574415.1 Tarsius wallacei
GGCGCGCGCTACCACGCATGGCTAATTTTTTGATTTATTGTAGAGATGAGGTCTCGCCAAGTTGCCCAGCGGGTCTCGAACCCGCGGGCTCAGGCAATCCACTCACCTCAGCCTCCCAAAGCGCGGGATTACAGGCTGAGCCACCGAGCTCAGCTTTCTTAATTTTTAAATTATATCCCAAATATATTATACACATAGTTATATGCACTACCACAAAATTCCTTTTATTTTCACTGGGGACAGGTTAGGTATCAAGGACTTTCTTGTACATATTGAATAGAAATGAGTAAATTTTAGTGTAATTGCTGATCTCTAAAGTCTAAATTTTGATATATCAATGGAAGCTTAAAAATGAGTGTCTATTATGTACTATGCACATAGAATGTTCTTGATAAATACTTATTGAATGAATAAGTGAATTATTAGCCCTTACCAGTTTCCCCAGGCAGTTTGTTCCCTAACCTATGTTCTAAGAGCACTAAGTTCACGTATACATCACACATCACACTGTAATTGTTTTTTATGTCTGTCCCTCCCACTAGAACATCATAAAATCTTCCTGCCAGTCTTAGTCATCATTTGTCCCCAGGACCCAACACTGCCCGGAATAGCATAGAGCTCAATTAGTGTATGCAAAGTAAGTAGAAAAAAATAAACAGAATAGATATACCCAAAGCTCAGAAAGGTTGACAATAAAGTACTCAGCTCTTTTGATAAACTTTGCCATGACAGGACTAACCCTCAAAAGGAAAGACCATCTTAAGCTGGATGAACATAGTAAAGAGTCTACGGTTATCTTGGCGGTGCTCAGACCACATCTGGAGTGGCTGGTGCCAAATTTTAAAAAGAAACCTTGACAAATGAAGGCCCAACATACTGAAAATTCTGACTAGCCCTCATGAAGAATATTCTAAAACCAAGAGATACATATTCAGTTTGAAAAGAGGAACTCAGAAGGACTAATTTAAAAAGCGCTATCACACTGAAGAAAGACTGGTCTTCCATCATGTGGCTTTAGAGCACAGAACTTGGTAGATGGTACAGGTAGATGAATTTGGTTACAGAATGAGGAAAAAGTTCTAACAAACAGAGTTCCTCACTCATAGAATGAACAACTTGCAAAGATGAAAGCACCTTGCCTTGGAAAATGTCCAGAAGAGGTTGAAGAACCATTTAACAACCCAACAGATGTACTGGGGACATCACTGAGGGCATTCTTGGGTTGGATGAAAGAACAGTGGACGGTACTACTCAGCCTCCTGCTAGCGTGTGACTTCTGCAGTGTTATTCCTTCTCATGCCTTGTTCTGTTATTGTCTTCAGTTTATATGCTTTAAATTTCCGTAAAATTTCCATCACATGTACTATATTTTCTATCTTAAAATTCTTTCTCACTTTGACTAAGCTGTTTGGATCTAATTAATTCTATGCGGTGTTTAACTATCAATAGGTACATTCATGTTCAATTACTCCCTTTCACCAGTAGATGTTGGTTTGCTCAAATTTAAGCAGTCCTCTATTTTTACAGTTTAACATTTTAGATAAATAGGTTGTCCTCTTTTCTGAATAATATGGTATTTAATTGCCATCCGTCACCACACCTCCACCCAGATTTCTTTTTTCTGCCTTTCTTCTTCACAGCTAGCCACACTCTAAACTAATTTCTCATTTCCAGAATGATCCTCACCAATTAAGCATTCAAACATCTCTAGAGCAGGCCATTAAGAACACAAATATATGAGTAAACCCACCCTAAATATAATTGGTTAAATATTATACTTTTAATCTGTAATTTTTATCTCTATACTAGTAAGTAAAATATCTCAGAGAGCATGTGTGTGTGTGTATGTGTGTGTGTGTGTGTGTGTGTGTGTGTGTGTGTGTGTAGTAGTTTTCAAATTTAGTTGACTTCCTTACATGTTCCTTATGATATCCATTTGAGGAACGATAAATAAATATAAATCCCACTTTCTGGAGAAACTAGATGGAGGATTGAGACTGGAGTGACCATATTTCACTAACTAACTTGAATATGAGGCAATATGAAATCCAATTGAATAATCTGGAAACAAGTAACGAGTTAAATGGGAATGTGGTTTATCAGCTAACAGTAGATTTAGAGGTTAGCATATTTGATATCTTCTGTTTCAGAAACATAATAGAGCAAAGAGATGCCTCCTGTGTGGTCCCACGACACCTTGTTGCCCTCTACCAGAGAAGTTCTCACAAGTATGCATTCCTAGAGACTGTGTTCTTGTCTGATTTGCAACCCCAGCCCAAGCCTTGTGTAGAGCTTAGAACACTGGACATGCTTAACGCTTGTTGAATGAATATACAAATAAAAAAGTGAACTTAGAAACAGGTCACTGGCATGGAGGTAAGATAGAAACATCAGCAATAGATACCCTGATAGTTAATTAAATCAGCAATGTTAAAAAGTTAATGTCAGCATTGAACAACTGTAAAGACATAAAAAAAATGAATCTAGAGGAAATAAAATGGCATCCAGGGAATAGAGGAATGGGATATATAATCCCCAGCATAAATCCACAAGGTGAGAGCTGTCTATGAAAAGCAAGGAGGTCAATGTCTCTGAAAAGCCATCTGTCTATGTGCCAGCTTCCACAGCACTTGGACCAGGAACAGAGAAAGCAAAGTGAAAACTGGCTGTATTTGGAGACGCATCTGCTGTGTACATGCTCTTTAGACAAGGACAAGAACTTAGTGTGTCATCTCATCTAACCTCCAGATGTGAAACTGTGAACCGCAGGTATTCATCTTGCCCTGTATCACATGTTGGCATCCTAAGGAAGATTCAGGTTTCCTGTCGCTTGGTCTGAAGGTCACTTCAATTCTTTACCTGCTCTCCAGAAGAGAACCCCAAACATAACTCTTGCTTGACAAGTACCCTTGAGACTCACCTTTCCCTAGGCTCTCAGGACTGACAAATTTCTACCTCATGGCTTCAAGTCTTCCAGAATCATCTGCCAGGATTATCCCACCACACAACCCTTTCAATAGGCCCTTCAATTCCTTCATAATTAATTTTCCTATGATTTCCTATGCTTATCCCCAAAGTGACAGGACATGTATGAGGTCCAACAATTAAGTTTGTGAACCATCCTAGAGAGAGTGTGGTTTGCACTTAGTGTCACACCATGACTGAGACTCTTTTTATTTTAAAAATACTACTGGACAGTTTTATTTCTCCAATAGAAAACACTTTGAAATACGAGGTCTGATCATTTGCAAACTCATCCTGGAAAGAGTGCTATATATCTCACAGCTGAATATCACCATTGTCACCTTCGAAGGACTCCCCTTAGGAAGCTATGCACTAATGCCAGCACCTAGTCTACCCGTCAAAGCAATTTGGGAACTCTATTTCTGGTATGGCCATCAGAGCTGCTGTTGTTATTTGTTGGGGTCTGATAATTAAGTTCACGCACTGACCATCGTGTGCATACATTGGCAGCACTGTACAAATAACTGTATCAGAGCACCCTCCCTATCTACCTGATCTGGCCCCCAGTGACTATTTTCTTTATCTGAAGATAAAGGAAATACCGAAAGGAAGATATTTGGTGACATTCAGAACATCAAGAGTAACATGACGACAGCTCTGATGGCCATTCCAGGAAGTTCCAAAATTGCTTTGACGAGTGGACTAGGCAGGGGTGTTGGTGCATAGCTTGCCAAGGGGAGGACTTCGAAGGTGTCCATAGTGATATTCAGCTATGAGGTATATAGCACTCTTTCTAGGATGAGTTTGCAAACTTAATGATCAGACCTCGTATTTCAAAGTGTTTTCTACTGGAGACATGAAACTGTCCAGTAGTATTTTTAAAATAAGAAGAGTCTCAGTCATGGTTTGACCCTAAGTGCAAACCATAGTTAGGAATGGAGAGCTGGCAGAGGCTCAGCTGGTAGTTCTAGAGCTCTTAAGGGTAAATCCTGTATCATGCAGTTCTTAGGGGGGAAGCTGACAAGACAATCATGGGAGTGCGTATCTGTGTGTGGTTACAGGTGGTGGAGCCCAAGGAACGTGTTGTCTCCCCAAATTTCACAGCAACACATTTAATCAGGAAGAATTCTAAATTACTCAATATTATTTCTCATCTTGGCTAAAAGTCACTGTATACCTCAAGTTTACTGACCTTTAAGCAAACAACATGTAGACTGCCACAAAGTATTAAGAACCCTGGAAAACACAGGTGGAAGTTGGCCCAGGGAGTAGAGTCTCATGGCAGTTTCTAAAAGGCAAAATGACTCTGATGGAAGAGAATGTTTTGGGTAAAACTTTACTTAACTGGGATTTCTAATTTCATCCTTCCAGTAGTCAGTCAGGATTTAACTACCTCAGCCTACAAAGTAAATGACTTATAATGAAAAACTTAGGATTGATCTGGATTAAGGAATGGATAAAGGCAAAAGAAGCATTATTAAGGAAAAGAATGTAATCCATCTATGGCCACACCAACCTGAATGCGCCTGAGCTCGTCTGATCTCAGAAGCTAAGCAGGGTCGGGCTTGATTAGTACTTGGATGGAAGAATGCAAACTTTTGAGGTAACTTGCTAAAACCCACATGTTTACTTCTTAAACAAATAGTTTTACTTCATGATCAGATGTGTCTGTAGTCATTTTTGGAAACTATTTTTTTTCAGAAGAAGAAATGTTTTAATAAGAAAATTGCTACGAAATATTTTATGCAGTATTATGTTGTGTCATGTTTATCACAATCACAGACACTTCTGGTGAGAAGATAACTGAGGAAACTGAGGCCTGGGGAACTTGCTATTTAGACAGAAGCCCTGAGGTGCATTAATACAAAGCATAGTCTCACCAAAACTTTAAAACCAAATGGAAAAATATATGAGGCAATGGACACAATAATTCGCTTGATTTAGACATTCTACCATATATATGTACACAAATATCAAAACATAATGTTATACTCCATAAATGTATACAAGTTTTGTCAATTATAAAAAATAAATTAATCTTTAAAAAATGAACAAGATGTGAAAAGATCGCTACAGGAAAATGATGAGTTTATGAAAATGAAGTTAGAGCTCTGGTTTCTGCAGTGTTGGAGAATAAATAACATGAACATCTTCCTGTTGAAATCATGCAAGCCGGGCTCGGTGGCTCAACCTGTAATCCCAGCACTTTGGGAGGCTGAGGTGAGTGGATTGCCTGAGTCCGCGAGTTTGAGACCCACCTGGGCAAGTTGGCGAGACCTCATCTCTACAACAAATCAAAAATTAGCCGGGTGTGGTAGCATGCGCCTGTAGTTCCAGCTACTCGGAAGGCTGAGGCGGAAGGATCGCTGGAGTCCAGCAGGTCGAGGCTGCGATGGCCGGGAACGGCCACTGCACTCCAGTCTGGGTGACAGAGTGAGACTCCAACTCAAAAAAAAAAAAAGAAATCATGTAGAAATGTGGCCTGAAATATGGGATACAATTTTTAACATGCATACCTACGTTTTTAGGTCAGAAAGAAAGAGAAATTGTAGGGTTGCAGAAATGCCCCCGGAACTGAAGGCCAATGAGCACATGAGGTGACACCTTGGGGGCCCTGGGAGAAGGAGCTGGGAGGAGTGGCTAGTCTTAGGAACCTGGGAACTTTCATTCCAAGGCTGACTGGAGAAAGAAAATAGGCCTTAAGCTCATGATAAGATATATTTTTGTCAATACATACGTATGTGGTAAACATACAAGGAACTTCAAAAAGTTCATGGAAAAATGGAATTAAAATATAACAAAAATATATAAACTTTACTCCTCAACATAAGCTTTGTCAAGGTCAAGACCCTTTTGTAAGCAATGATATCAGCCATTTAGTAAATCCCTAAAGAACTGAGGGTCCTGGTCACTGCAGTCTTCTTTACATTATTAACTGAAGAAAAATGAGTGTCCTTACATATTTTTTTTTAAGATTAGGGGAAAAAAAGTCAGAAGGAGCCAAATCAGGACTGTAAGGTGGATGCCTAATAATTTCCCATTGAAACTCTCACAAAATTGTCCTTGTTTGATGAGAGGCTGGTCTTGAGAGGAATGAGCAAGAGCATTGCTATGGTGGAGAAAGACTGTCTGGTGCGGTCTTCCCAGGCTAAAGCATTTGCTAACTTTCTCAAAACACTCTCATAATAAGCAGATATTATTGTTCTTTGGCCCTCCGAAAAGTCAACAAGCAAAGTGCTTTAAACAACCCTCAAAACTATTGCCATGACTTTTGCTCTTGACTGGCCTACCTCTTGTAGCCATTGCTTTGATTGTGCTTTGTCTTCAGGATTGTACTGGTAAAGCCATGTTTCATCTTCTGTTACACTTTTTCAATATTTTGATCCCCTTGTTTAAAAGTTCCATTGAAAGGTCGGCTCTTGTCTGCAGTGAATCTGGGCACAATGGTTTTGGCACCCATTGAGTAGAAAGTTTGTTCAACTTTAATTTTTCAGTCAGAATTGTATAAGTTGAATCAATTGAGATGTCTATGGTATTGACTGTTATTTGTGCTGTTAATCATTGGTCCTCTTCAATTAGGGCACAAAAAAGATGACCTTTTTTCCTCGCAAATTGATGCAAATGATCTGTTGTTGTGGGCTTCATCTTCAACATTGTTTTGTTCCTTCTTAAACAAGTTATCCATTTGTAACCTGCTTATTTACTTGAGGCATTAACCCTATAAACTTATCTTAAAGGATCCATGATTTCAACAGTCTTCTACCCAAGCTTTACCATAAACTTGGTGTTTGTTCTTACTTCAATTTTAGCAGAATTCATGTTGCTCTGACAGAGAGTCTTTTCAAACTAATGTCTTATCCTCTCTAGTGCATCAAACTAGATCCTGCTCAGGCATGTTATAACTAGTTAGTACAAGTATATTTTGGTGCAAAAATATTTTGAAAGCCAAGCAAAGTTTGTTTATAATATGCATTGTCTATGAACTTTTTGAAGTTCCCGCGTGTAAAAACACTTCACAGGAATAAAGTACAACAATGTTAGAAGACAACGGTTATTTCTTGGGAGGAGCCAATGAGGCATAGATGGGGGTGGAAATTTAGCTGTATATGCAAGGTTTGTTTTCTTAAATATGAGTATCTTTTACTTTGAGGGTGGGTGCATAGGCGTCTGTTAAATTACTTTTTATTATTTCCTTTTTGAAGGGCTTTATAATTACTATTTTTAACTTAAAGAAAAAAGCTAAAGCTATACAAATCACAAATAAAACCAGAGAAACATATCATATACATCAAAGAGAAAGGCATACTCATTTTTTGGGTGAATCAAGGAGCTGGTACCCTGACATGCTGGTAAAGATCTTGGAGGTCTACACAGAAGCTGACAGGTTGTCTTCCAATTAATGTTCAGACTTTAAAAATCGAAAGTGCTGTTTAAATAATGAAGAGTATTTGGAAGATCAGAAAGGAAGGCTCTGCAGGAGACTCAGCACTGAGAACAATCCCTGAATAAGAAATAACAATATAATAAGGAGGTGTCTTGATCAGATCAGCACAGGGAGACTTGTGAGTATTGTTGCTGTTTTCAGTTTTAGTTTTAGTTTTTTGAGTTCTCACCCAAAAAACATTTGCAATATGTAACCATGTTTTACTGATTTACACAGACACACACAACCTAAACACCTAAAGCAAGGGTCACTTCAGAATTCTAGGATTCCTATCAAGCTGTAATTTACATTTTCCAAATTAATCCTCTAAAAAGATTTCTAGGAACTACTATGATTTTCTAGAAAAGCCAAATGAAAGTTTCAACATAAGTTTCACATGCTCTAAAAAGGGACAAGCTTTACTAAAAGACAATACTTTAAAATCTCTGTTATAAAATCTGTTTCTTATTTATTTGTTCTACTATTATAACCTACTGGGATAAAAAAGAAACCAATATGAAAAAATGGCACGACTCAAAGAAGGAACTAAGATGTCAACAAGTGGGAAATAACTCATCAGGTTTGTATGAAATTCCACAGAATAATTAGCAATACTGGTTCTTCCCCCATCTATTGTATTTCTGCTAAGTTCCTGACACACCTTATTCCTTTTTCCTACTGCCCCTTTCTTTCTTTCTTTCCTTCCTTCCTTTTTTTCTTTCTTTCTTTTTTTTCAGGAGCTCACTCTGTTGCCCAGGCTGGAGTGCAGTGGCACAATCAGGGCTCACTGCAGTCTTGACTTCCTGGGCTCAGGCAATCCTCCTGCCTCAGCCTCATGCGGCACACACACAGGTGTGTGCCACCATGCCCAGCTAATTTTTGGGGGCGGGGGGGGGGGCGGGTGGGTAGAGACGAGGTCTTGCTATGTACCCCAGGCTGATCTTGAACTCCTGGCTGAAGCAATCCTCCTGCCCATCTTCTTGCCTATTTCATATCTCTTACTCAAGATACTGCTCAGCTGTAGTTGATCTTTGGAATTTTCCCTATGTGAGTATCTCTTACTGATCACTACACATCTGACCAAAGTATTAAGTCATCCTGTCCTCATTTTACAAATGAAGCTATAAGAGGTTAAGTCACTTGTCTAAGGCCAAAACAGTAGGCAAAAAATAGAGGCAAGCTCAGATATTTCTGATTCTAAAGCATATGTTCTCTGCTCTACTTATGACTTCATTTTTACAAATACTTAGTCAGCACCTACTATGTGCCAAGTACTGTGCTAAGTCCTTGACGTAAAAGGCAAAAATAGGAATAATCCCTATACTCATCTGGGCAAGTCTCCTTTCTGAAATGTTTCTGGAAGCTTTACTCTAAAAGGGTTCTAAAACCACCTACGCCATAAAGCAGACATAAGTGACAGAAGCTGGTGGTGGGTTCTGTTTTTTGTTTTTTTTTTTTGAGTTCGAGTCTCACTCCGTCACCCAGACTGGAGTGCAGTGGCACACTCCTGGCCACCGCAGCCTCTACCTACTGGGCTCCAGCGATCCTTCAGCCTCAGCCTTCCAAGTAGCTGGAACTACAGGCATGTGCTACCATGCCCGGCTAATTTTTGATTTACTGTAGAGATGAGGTCTCGCCAAGTTGCCCAGGCGGGTCTCGAACCTGCTGGCTCTGGCAATCCACTCACCTTGGCCTCCCAAAGCACTGGGATTACAGGCTGAGCCACCGAGCCCGGCCTGTTTTTGTTTTAATTCCTGCGATTTTCATCCTAAAGTCCCCAAGAATCACCAGAACAAGGCACATGGCCCCTTTTTGACAATTTCTCTGTTCTTCATTTGTGCTCATCATGGACACCGGCTTTTTCTGGATTTGATTCTTTATTATACTGTAGTTATACTGTATTATAAGGTAGACCGTGGGTCCTTCCTCATACTGTACTCTGGGTTGCTGGAGCTGAGGCATTTTCACAAAGGCAGATTATCCAGTTAAAGACAGTTGGTCAACCAATGAGTCATTTCCCTCTACACACAGTACATCCAGAGATCACAAAGAAGGTGTTGAATATCTGGGCCTCTAATTTTTTTGCTATTCAGTTAGTGCATTTTTATTCTAGAATTCTCTTTTGAAAAACTGAGGAAAGTCTCACACATACACAAAACCCCTATATACACAAATGTTTTCATCATAGTATTTAATAGAGAGAAATAAATTCCAATGGCAGGTAATTGGCAACATATATAAACTCAAATGGAATATTATCACACCATTAACTATTATGGTTATGAAAACAATGTAGCAACATAAGTATATATGCAATATAGTATATATAAGTTTATATATATGCAATTTTTTTAATGTGGAAAGAGAGTGAAGAAAATGAACCAAAATATTTACAAAGTTGTGCTAAGGATTATAGGTGATTTTTGGACAGGCTTGTTGGCTCATGCCTGTAATCCCAGCACTTTGGGAGACAGAGGCAAAAGGTTTGCCTGAGCCCAAGGGTTTGGGACCAGCCTGGACAACTTGGCGAGATTTCATCTTCACACTAAATAAAAAATTAGCTGAACCTGGTAGTGTATGCCTGTGGTTCCAGCTACTTGAAAGGCTGGGGGGAAGGGTCACCTAAGCCCAGCAGATCAAAGCACATGCCACTGTACTCCAGCTTAGGCGACAGAGTGACACTTTGACTCAAAGAAAAAAAAAAAAAAATTATAGGTGATTTTTTTTTCTATTAGTACAAAGAGTATAGTGAAAGACAGATTTGTAGCCATTCTTTCAGTCCTGGCAATTTCAATACATTTTTGTGATTAGCAGTCACATAATTTCAAGTACAGTCGGAGTGTGTAAAAGGCTTAACAAATCCAAGACTGAAATTTGCCTGCATGGTGTTATCTTGGTAATTTTAACTCTCAGTGCCTCCATTATCTCACTCATAAGATGGGGAAAATAAAGATATCTACCCCATAGCATTGTTCAAAGGATGAGACAAATGAATGCTTCTAAAAATTCAAGCACCATGCCTGGCACATGGAAAGAAGCTGGTAAGAGTTAGCTATCATTCATGTGTACACATGTCAGAATGACATTTACAGATCAGGAGACAATCATTCATTTGTCCACTTATTCACTTGACACATGCTTACTGAGTCCTGCCTAGGTGCCAGGCAATATTCTAGGTGTCCTTAATAACAAGGCAAATTGGATGGTATTTATCTGTAAGGTGCTTACAGGCCAATGGGAAAGACAGGAAAGTGACTAGAAAATGTTCTAACCAGAGCCGGCAGAGAATGCTAGAGAGTGCTTAGAAAAAGCCTGACTCAGCTTGGATGCCAAGGCATCTTCCCAGCAGGGCTCACACCTAAGCTGAGTTCTGAAGGAGACTTGGAATTGGTTAGAGCAAGGAGGACATCGGTGGAACACAGAAGGAGGAAGTCTATTGCATCTAGTTAGGGTAGCACGGAGGTGAGGAGGGCGCCTCAGGTCGTAATGGAGACGAGTCTGAGAAGGCAGCAGGCACCTAGCTGGGCACCTGCCTCAATTCCATGAGGTGATCTTAGCATCTGAGCCAGGCCTATTCAGAGATAAGACTTCACGAGGCAAAATGCTTATCTGTGTCTGTGCATGTCCGTGTGTCATCTCTTAGAAATGCAGTCCTATGTTGCTCTTGAATCAAATCTCTGAATAGTACAATATCACATGTTAAAATAGACCGAGGCATCACCCAGTGAACAGCTGTGTCTTCCAGCTATCAGGCCCTTGCTAAACAAAAATATCTCTATGTGCGTAAGAATGAATTATAATAAGAATTTCATTCGCATTTTGTCATTTGTTTTGCACTGAAAAAAATGTGATTGTTACTTTCTCTATAGGAGGTGACATTTTGGTGACATATTTGGCTACTTTATGAGATAAGAAGTGAGATGCAAAAGGATGGGGAAGAAGGATTCAAAGCTGCGACTCGCTATGTTTATAGCTTCTGTTTTTCTTGAAAATAATTCAAAACATATAACATCATAAATCAAATGTAGGACTTCAGGAAATTCCATTTCTTGGTGGTAGGGGAATGTGAAGTGTGACTTAGAGGAAAGAGACCAGGGTACAATCACACTAACTGCTCACATCACTCCCCGGCTGGAAGCCTGGGTCATCCCCACTTCTGAACTTTCACACTGCATGAGTCAGTGGATTTTTTTCCTATCAGGATGGATTATGTGGATACATTATTGTCATCTTTTAAAATCTGATGCATTGGTCATAATGTGTTATTTATCAGGCGTTGAACATATTATCCCAATTATTCTAAAAATAATATCACAAGAATAGGTTTAAAATTGTTCTTTTTGACAAAATCATGTCCTCTGCAGCAACATGGATGCAGCTGGAGCCCATCATACTAAGTGAACTATCACAGAAACAAAAAACTGAATACTGCATGGTCTCACTCATAAGGGAAACATTGGGCACACCGGCACGATGGTGGGAACAACAGATACTGGGCACTGCTAAAAGAGGGAGGGAGGGAAGGACATAAAGGGCGCACAGCCACCCATTGGGTAGCATGACCAGACTTCGCCTTCACGGAACTTACATATGCAGCAAATCCTCACATGTACCCCACAACTCTAAAATTTTTAAAAAATTGTTCTTCATTCTTTAAGAGCTATTACATTATGGTTCATTCAGCTAGATACATAGCCCATGTTACACATGAATTGCATGAAAACCTGCATTCTCTGGATAGTAATTTGAATCTTAGCCGTGGAAACATAATTTTATAAAAAGGTCAGTGCCTTAAGTGGAAAAAAGGGCTATTTGAAATTCCTTTTCCAATTTTCCTATCATAATCTCTAGACACAACACTTAAACTGTCACCGTGAATGCACACATATATTCACATGGTTGCAAATCTGTCAAATTAGAGCCATTTGAAGAAGATTCTCACAGAATTTTTAAAACACCTCGGAGTTGATAACAAAGCATTGGATCAAGAGCCAGGAGATGGAAATTATTTTTATCACTTTGCTCCTAATTTACTGAATCGCCTGGAGCCAACCAGTGTGCTACAAGTGACCTTGTACACCACCCAACTTAAGGGAAATATTCCGGGAATCAGATAATGTTAGGACACTTAGGACAGCTTGTTCAAGAAAGATAAACACAGATGCAAACAGGCCCTTAAAGAGAACCTGTCTAATGTATATTACTACTAAAGTACAGAAGTTGGGAAAAAAAAAACACCTAAAGATTTAAAAGATTGTCTTTTGCTTTTCCTATTCTCTATTTCAGTTAGTACCATCACCATCCACTAAGCTGCATAACCTAGATACCCTCATCAGAGGAGGGTGTATGGGGGAAAAAAATGAACACCTATTCCTTGTCTACTGTTTATTAGGCACTTTACATGTGTTATCTCTTTTAATCTTCACAACCATCCTATTTTATGGATGATGAAACTGAAGTTCACAAAGGCCAAGAAACTTATCTAAAATCACAGAGTTGATGGAACCTACTTGTCTGTGTTTCTATGCCATATCTCTCCCATCTTCACACCCTGACCCATGCTTCTAATAGGCTATTGAATTTTTTTTTTTTTTGAGTCACAGTCTCACTTTGTCACGCAGGCTGACATGCAGTGGCACGATTACGGCTCACCACAGCCTCAGCCTCCTGGGCTCCAGTGACCCTTGCCTCTCGAGTAGTTGGGACTTCAGGCACATGTCACCACGCCTGGCAAATTTAAAAAAAAATTTTTTTTTGGTAGAGACAGGTGTAGCTATGATGCCTGGGTTGGTCTCAAATGATCCTCCTGCCTCAGTTTCCCAAAGTGCTAGGATTATAGGTGTGAGCCACCACACCCAACAAGATTACTGCATTTTAGAATTGCATCTCCTTGAGTAGTTCTTGAGTTTGTGCTTTTGTCTTAATTCAAGCCTTTACTACTTCTTACCTAGTTTAATACGTAGGGCTCTGATGGGTCCTCTGGGTCTAAAGTTTCTTTTTTCCTTGTATAAGAATGTGTAATCTTAAGATTACATACTTTTTTTTCCTAAATACAAAACTGTTTGTGTCATCCTCATTGTATGTCCTTCTTCCTAGTTAATGAGTGACTTATGAGCAAGGATAACATCAGCAAGACAGCAGACTAGAAGCTCCAGACCCTCGGTTCCCTGCAGAAACACCAAATAAGGAACAATCCATGGACCAAAGTAGTTTGGTGGGAACTCTACAAATCAGTTAAAAAGCTGCAGCAGAGATTGCCTGAATTCAGGGATTTGAGACCAGGCTGGGCAACTTGGTGAGACCTTGTCTCTACAATTAATACAAAATTAGCTGGGCGTGGTGGCGCACACCTGCAGTTCCAACTGCTAGGAAAGCTGAGATAGAAGGATCACTTGAGCCCAGCAGGTCGAGGCTGTGGTGGCTGTGAGCATGCCACTGCGCTCTAGTCTGGGTGACAAAGTGAGACTCCGACTCCAAAAAAAAAAAGCTGCAGCAACCAAGAGAGTGCCTAACCAAGCAAACATACAAACCTACCAAACAAACAAAAAACCCACTTTTGAGTCCTATTATTTTGACAATAG
>CAUYQG010289079.1:0-31059 GCA_963574415.1 Tarsius wallacei
GGATACCAAAATCATTGAGTGCTCAAGTATCTTATAAAAAATGGCATAGTATTTGCATATAACCTATGCACATCTTCCTGTACACTTTAAATTATCTCTTTATTCCTCATAATACCTAGTAAAATATAAATGCTATACAAATAGTGGTTGTTGTTTTATATTTGTATTATTTTAAGTTGCTGTATATATATTTTTTTTACTGAATATTTTTTATTCCAGGTCAGTTGAATCTGCAGATGTGGAACCTGCAGATACAGAGAACTAACTGTATTTGCTGAATACACACACACACACCCCAAACCTGCTGTCAGGTTCTTGCCTGTCAGCATGGCTGTGTTGTTCCCATTTAATGCATAATGTCTAGTTTTTTTACATTACCAGGAGGGGGACGGGGAAGACAGGATTGAATACGGAGAAAGAATCAACTTAGACTTATTAACATTTTAATTTTTACAATTGTAGAAATAATGTTACAGTGGCACATGAGAAAGGGTGGGTTATCAGAGGTCTCAGAAAATAATCCTGGAGACAACTCAGAACCTCCATTCACTTATCCTTGTTTTTCCTCCCTTGACTTCAACACATAGTCAATGTAACATAGAATTGGCTGCATGGTGTGATGACAATGACAACGATGACAGTATTATGTGCCTATTAATGCAGTTTATGGTCAGAGAATACCCCATTCTCCTTATTCTTTTCACAGAAGATGTACCATCCATCCCCTTGTTGCATTATCAATAGGCTTTATGCAAAAGTGTTCTTCTCTCCTCTTGGATGTTTACAGTGAATGGCTGTAGACTCAAAGTTACAAAGCGCTTTCCGACTCTGTTCTGTTTTCTTTTTCTAGCCATGGCCCATTCTGTGTCCAGCTAGAAATGAGCCACAGAAGACAGCATTTGACCCGCATCTCTGGGGAGAAAGTATTGTTCTCTAGTAGCATTCAGCTGTACAGAATATGAAAGTGGAGAAGTGGCTGGGCTCGGTGGCTCAGCCTATAATCCTGAGCTTTGGGAGGCCGAGGTGAGTGGATTGCTTGAGCCCGTGGGTTCGAGACCTGCCTGGGCATCTTGGTGAGACCTCATCTCTACAATAAATCAAAAAATTAGCCAGGCATGGTAGCGTGTGCCTGTAGTTCCAGCTAATTGGAAGGCTGAGGCAGAAGGATCACTGGAGCCCAGCAGGTCGAGACTGCGGTGGCCGGGAGCAGCCACTGCACTCCAGTCTGGGTGACAAAGTGAGACTCCAACTCAAAAAAAAAAAGTGGAGAGGTGATGAAAACCCAAAAATATGTTTTCCAAAACTTCCCCCGAGGGTCTTCCATATTTTGGCACCAGCTTTCTTTCCTGCTCTTTTCCTCCTGTATTTCTTTCTGCTGCAAACACTAGTTGAGAACCTACTATTTACAAGCCCAGAAGCATTATTCTCAAAGGACATGAACACATGAAATTGATTCTAAGCTGGATGTCCAAAAAGATACTGCTTACAAAAATGATGCCAATCATATAGTAAAATATGGTATACCCATTACAAAGAACAAAAGGGAGCTATGTGTACTTACCTAGAAAGACAAGTATGATATATTGTCTACTAAAAAAATGAATGCATAGCAATATGCACTGTGTGATTTCACTTTTTTTTTTTTTAAAGAAAAAGCTGACACATATGAATACGCCCATTAGGGAAAATAAAACAAAAAGAGGTTGGTCACTCACCCAAAGTGCAATACAAAGTCCTCACCAACCTATGGGGACTTCATTGCCTTTTCTTTGAACTTGAATTTCTCTACCCCAGCAGTGTTACTTCTAGATTTACAGGTAGTGCAAAGACTTCTCTTGCCTCAGGGCCTTTGCACTAGCTGTATCATCTTCCTGGAATGCAAATGGCTTCCTCCCTTCTTATTAACAGAAAAGATTCCACCAGGGGCAAGTATGAAAGCTAAGTAATAAGGGACACGAAGGAAGACAGGGACTTCCTAGTATGGAGCAGGTCCCACAGCACCACCCAGAGAAGTGATGCCTCTGGACCCATAAGTTAAAGATTATTTCCATTTCCTTAGATAAAAGACTGCAATTGAAATCAAATATATTTTTGAATAGTTCTCCTTAGGGAGAATGGAAGTTTTGAGTCAGTCATTTCAACAAAAGCTTCAGCCATGCTTAGAAACTCTTGTTTAGGCCATGCTTGGTGGCTCAGCCTGTAATCCCAGCACTTTGGGAGGCCGAGGCCAGTGGATTGCCTGAGCCCATGGGCTCAAGACCAGTCCTGGCAACTTGGCGAGACCTCGTCTCCACAATAAATAAAAAATCAGGCATGGTAGTGCACGCCTGTAATTCCAGCTACTTGGAAGGCTGAGGTGGAAGAATTGCCAGAGTCTAGAGGTCAACACCGGAGTGGCCATGAACGTGCCACTGCATTCCAGCCTGGGCGCGACAGAGTGAGACTCCAATTCCAAAAAAAAAAAAAAAGAAAGAAAGAGACTCTTGTGTAGTTCTTCAGGTTTTATTATATAAAATTAAAGTCACAATTCTGATACTCTGAATGAACAGAAAATGAGGTGACTTGCTCTGCTCATGCATCTTTGGAATGAGGAGATCCTTATTTGCCTGTGTGTGAGGGGGCCAAATTCCTCCATAATGGGCCTTATAATCAGTAGCTAAATGAATAGACACAAAAAGCGAATATGTAACTTTAAGTTCTGGAATCAATTGGCTTACGGATGTGAAGACTGAAATGAATAGGTGGGAAAACAATATATTCAGAGGTCTGCTGCCCCCAGCCCTGTCTCTGGTTTCCTGCTTCAACCATGGTGAAACTACAAAAAGCAGATGGTGGGTCACGGCCCTGGCGGCCACAGGCATCCAGTATGACCTGCCATTGCATTACAAACATTAATCAGCAACTCTGCTCTGGGGCTGTTGACTTTGGATATGTCCTAACAAGAACAATCTGCATTATTCCTGTGGAGGGTCACACCTGGAATCCCTCCAGAGAAAAGTGAGCATCACAACTCAGGCACCCGCATATTACAAAGAATAAATTAGCAGAGGAAAATCCCAGAGACTCATCTGTACGTAAGCTTATTTCCATGCACCTGTTCACAAGGTCCATGGCAGAGCAGATGACTCAGGAGCTTATTTCAGCTGAGCTTATGGTAAAACTGGTCTAATGGCCTTTGAGGACAATATTTATGTGTAGCTGCTCTTCTTTTGTTTAGACTAAATGGAACTATACATTGTTTTCTGCATCCTTTTAAAGATGAATTATGTTAAAATCGATAACATGATAGCAATGAAACTAGAGAGAATAAAGCAGTCCCTCTTTGTCATTGAGGAGGTGGTTGGGAAGTTCCCCTGGGCCTTGGTGTTCTCTTGTTGAATATGAACGATTTCACAAACTATCAACATCAGACAAAACCACTCTATAACCAAGATGGATCATGAAAAAAAAAGAACACTCCACGATCATGTTTGAACATAGAAAATAGCATGGACATTGTCCAAAGAACCACAATAATAATCAAACATCTGATACCCTGGCTAACATGAGTGACCAGCGCTTCTTTATCCCCCACCTTACGAATAAGATTTATTATAATGTCTGCTATGGTTTAAACGTTTGTCCTCTCCAAAACTCATTTTGAAACTCAATCCCCAATGTAACAGGCTGGGAAATCCAATATGGCATTCAAGAACTGAATATTGAAAGATAATTAAAACTAGGTAGGGTCAGTCCCTCACCACATGATGCTTTGTACCACAGAAAGACGTTGCAGCATCCTCACCAGCAAGAAGGCCCTCACCAAGTGTGATCCCTTTACCTTGGACTTCTTAGATTCCAGGGCTATAAGAAATAAACCTCTTTTCTTTATAAATCACTTGGTTTGGGGAGTCCAGGTTTAGCAACAGAAAACATACCAAGACAATAATCAGTGGAATTACTTTCACTTACCAGTAGCATCCACTCCAGAGCTAGTGCTATTTTCTTGAACCTTCTCCAGATGACCTAACAAAAGTCCAAGTGTATGATATATGTATCCTTTTATGAAGGTACCATACTGCTCCCCATAGGTGTGTGCTCTCCCTCATGACAAAAATGAACCCAACTTATTACTCTACAAGTATGTGGCTGGTGGGCTTTGACTGGACGGCATTAATAGAAATAAGGCAGTTTGGGAATCCCAGCTCAAAGGCTTGACCAAATGTGCCTAATACTGTACCTGGCACATGAATAGGAACTTGGCAAATGTTCCTTGAATGAATGAAAGTACCAGGAAATCCCTGTTGAAACTGATCTAGATGCATTGTGGAGACTTCTTGCTAGTGGTGATCTCACCAGGAGACTATTAATGATGCAAAAACATCTAAACAGTATTAAGAGTCCAATAGTATTAAATTATTAAGGACTTGGGCTTAGGCTATAAAAAGAAAAGCAAGATATAGATTTTTAGATGGCATACAACATAGAAAAATTAGTGAAATATGCCTGAGTTTTAAATGGAGAAAAATGTACCCCTTCATTAAGGAACCTACAAGAAGACTAAAGAAAATGGAGAGATGTTTCATATTTCTGGAATGATGACTCAATATGGTAAAGAGGTAGGTTGCTCACTTCAAATTATTCCATAAATTAAGTAAAATTCTAATCACTTCCCCAATGGTTGCTTTTGAAATAGACAAAATCATGTTTAGCTTTATCTGAATAAACACATGAGCAGAGCAAAGAAACTTCAAATAACAGCAAAGGGGAAGGGTTACAAGTAGAAGGGTGGAGGAAGAAAAAGTTATTTTCTTGTCATAACTTCAATTGTACTTAGAAAGATAAAATTATTAAAACCACATAATATTGGTGTGAAAATTTAGAAGGAAATTTAATGCAAAAGTATAGATGAGCATTGAGAGTGTGAGCATGGCAACCTCCATGAGTTATGAGCTTATATTTATTCTTTGGCAGAATTCTACTGTCAAAATATTCTATCTCTTAATCCTCACCACTCTACGAAGTATGCGCAATTATCTTTATTTTGCAGATAAAGAACATAAGACTTGGGTAGGCTCAAAAACTTTGCTCAAGTTTACGTAACTAATAAGTAGCAGAATTGGGATTAGAAACTGGATTATTTAACACTGAGGGAGAAGAAAAATTGAAATTGGAGCAGGCAATATATTACATCTGCTATATTAATCTTACCATTTTACAAATATCTTATTAACTTCATAGAATTCTTAGCTGGTGGACTCTCAGGCTGACCTAGGAAATGAAATGTGCATGAGTAGGTGGAGCACAGGGCACTGTACCTGGAAGGAGCCACCATGAGCATGGCAACTGCTGAGGGGCTTCCCCCAGCTGAGTGTTGCCCCCATATTGTACATACTTTCCTGAGTTTAATCCCACTCTCTGCTTCTGCTCTTGGAACACTCCCAGGAAAGCTACAGACATATTTGACAACTGGGCTTCAGAAGGAAGGGGGAAGGATATGAGTATGTGTATATGTACAGAATAAATTTTGATAGGGATTAATGACTCTGAACTTAAGAAATTGTATAATCTGGGTCTTTTTAAACTGGGACACCACATGTTCTATACCAGGCTCTGATATGTCATGACTGGGAAGACCTTAAATTGCAATTCAGGGATGCTGCTGCTGCTGCTGATGATGATGATGGTGATAGCAGCATCAGCAACATCAACACCAACAATGGCTGAGGCTATTCTGTCCTTACTATACTGGGAGGGACTCAGAAAAAAAATGAAATTATTTTTTAGAGGGCAAGCCCCTTGTAGTACAGGCTTCCCCCACTACATAAGTGTTCTAGGAACCCATCAGCATCAGTGTGCCAGCTAGCATTGTTGTGAGAGGCTGCATTTGGCTTCGGTACAATTTTTTTTGGAGATTCTTTCAATGCATTTGCTCATTTCATAATTTACAAGCATATCTGCCCATATTGCGCTGAGTGTTCAGCAATTTTTGACCAAAAATGGTATGATCCCCATTCCCCAACCTCCCTATTTACCCAATCTCACCCTGAGCAACATGGTTTTTTTTTGTTTCCCTGAATATGCAAGAGATAAAACAAAGAAACGACAGAAGCACTAAAAGCCATCAAAATTAACAAGTTCAGAAACTGTTTTGGGCAGTGGAAAAATGTCTTGTTAGGTGTACCGCATCAAAGAGAGCATACTTTGATGGTAACTGGAGTTTAAACACATAAGAATAAATACACAATTTTTTATAAATAAATTCTGGGTTTTTTTGGGTCCCCCTTGTATGTCAGCATTTTATTAAGCGAATCGCTAGCTCGTGTCAGTCTCTCAAGCATCCCACGAGAGAGGTGTTATCACACTATCTCTGCTTCACAGAGACTCACAGAGAGGGCAAGTGCCCTGCCTCTGGTAGCTTGGCTGAGAACCTAGGCAGGGTGAGTCAGGAGCCAACTGTTAGCCATAGTGTTATATCACTTTGATTCATGTAGTCACACATGACCTAAGGCTGCAGTAAGAGTGTGCTCGCGAAGTATCGAAGCCTAGTCTAGTATGGCTGCTCGTGCCTCCTTAGCCCCTGTCACCATATCTGGGTGTGCTCTGTTGCTTTCAGTTCAATATGCTGAGATGGACTTCATGAAAAAAGTATGGTCTTTATTGCAGCCTGTACAGTGTGCAATTTTCTAGAACAATACTTCCTGATCAAGAGGATGATGAAATCCTGTGAGGATACTGTTTCCTCCCAGAAAAATACATACGTTTCTGCATAAGATTTAGAAATTCCTCATGGAGTCATTCCTAGATTCTTAGGGCTTGTGAATTAAGGTTTGGAAATCTCGGTTTAGAAGGTCTCAGAGTTAAAGCAATGGGGTAAAGAGCACCAGTCTAGCCAGCTGAGATGCATTCAAACGATCTTGGCAGTTTAAGGGACAATATCAAAAAATGTAATTCAATGACATGATACTTTCAAACATTACTTCCCCTTCCTTTATGAGAGATTAACAAAGAGAAAAAAAGCCTATATCTCTTGTCCTGAGAGTAAAAATGCCCGGGAATTGATTAAAGGTCTACCACAGCCACAACTTCACCATGTGGGGGCAGCCTGGGGCTGTTCAGAGGACCAGAGGAGATTTTGACTTAGCTAACTAGGTGTCAGGACAAAAATCTGTGAGTCCTTTTGGTCAAGGACCGAAAGTAGCAGAGATTGGGTGGATTATCCATGCATAGGTACGAATCTTTTTGAAGGGGAAGAAGGTGGGTTATTATATGTCAAGCCCAACACGTTTCGCTCTGGCAATGGCAGGGCTTACAAGGGTCCTAAGGTCAAATTATACCATAGAGATCCTTCAGAAATAGCCAAGACCCTGAGGACTGTCTGATCAAAGCTGAGCAAGTTGGCATGTGCACACATATGTGTACACCAACGCATTATGACAGCACAGAGATCTGATGGGAACAATGACACATAAGCCTACCCAGGTTGAGTGTGAGGGAGGGAGGGAAGCTGCAGGACCGGGGCTGGACAGGAGCCTATGGGTTGGCTCCAGGAGCGGGGGAGGAGTGGGAGTTCATTAGACTCCAAGAGTAACTGACTCTCTAGGGTAGCACCTGTTCCTGTTTGATAAGCGATGCTCTTTTATGCTCAAGCAGTGATCAGAAAGGACCTACGCAGAGCGGCCTATAAAAGAAGAGCAGCTTATTCATCGTGGGCTAGATTCACACTGAAATCATGTTCCTGGAAACATGTGACTTCAGATCAGCCAATGGCAAAAAGTTGGGAGAGGAAAGGATGTAATTTTGGTACCTGAGATAAACATTAGGGATGACTATGTATTTGAGAGATCCAGTAATTTCTGGAATTATTTTCTTAGCATAAAATACCATGTTCTTGGACCCCAAGTAGTCCCTGACATGGGGCAAGAGGCCCCCTGATTGACCTGGGATTAGGGGTACAATGTTGACTCCAGCCAAATCTGATTGCACACAGAGTCTACTCCCTCTCCCTTCTCTGCCAAGGCTCCTAAGCATTAGATAAGGTTTGAATCTTTATTCTTGGGATGACTTTTGGTGAGAGATATACTAGAACTGAGATTACAGTGTAGACTCAGAGGCAGGAATATTAACCAAGTTGAAGGATGTATACCAATTAATCTCCTATCTCATTGATTGTTCTACATGACAATTTCATATGTTTGCCTGCTCTTTTTTCTGCCCACAGACTCATTGTGTCTGATGCCAAACAAAAGGTGTGTGTGGTATTTACTATTTAAATGCTTTTTTTTTTTTTTTGAATGGTATTTTTTGAAAGCAGCAAGACAACTTCCCAGTTAGGAGACTCACCCAGTGTATAATTTCTGGCATTCCATAGCAAAATCTCATCAGTGGGTCCTGTCAGTAGAGTTTGAGTTTTTAAAATATGTTTAAAGCCCAGCACCAACCACTCTAGGAGCTGAAAATTTCCATCTGAGCAGCTGTCTTAATTTCCTGATGTCACTTGATAAGACAGCAAGTTTTCCTCTATTGAATTTAGAAGTATTTTCAGTCTACTTTTTTTTTTTTTGAGTTGGAGTCTCACTCTGTCGCCCAGACTGGAGTGCAGTGGCACGCTCCCAGCCACCACAGCCTCGCCCTGCTGGGCTCCGGCGATCCTTTCGCCTCAGCCTTCCAAGTAGCTGGAACTACAGGCGCGCGCTTCCACGCCTGGCTAATTTTTAATTTATTGTAGAGATGAGGTCTTGCCAAGTTGCCTGGGCAGGTCTCGAACCCTCGGGGTCAGGCAATTCACTCACCTCGGCCTCCCCAAAGCGCGGGATTACAGGCTGAGCCACCGAGCCCAGTCTCAGTCTACTTTTAATTGCTTATTGAAAAAGGAGAGTACATGATGTTTATTTAGAGCACTGTAATCTACTTTCTAACCACTTTTTTTCAGTTTGAGATCCCCATGCACTTACCTGATTATTCTTTTTTACATTTTTGAATTAAATTTTATTTTATTATAGAGATATGGGATACAAGTAAGGATTAAGTACACAAGTGGACTACATGCAGGTGAAGCTTGGGCCTCCAACTGGCCTCGCTCCCCCTGGTATAGGACTAGGTGCACTTTCTGTTGTTATACACCCCCTCTCCCTCCCCTAGCAGTGCCTAGCAACTGCTGATCCCTCCCTGGTATTTATATGATTAATGTCCAGGTCCCAATTATGAGTGAGAACATGTATTCAGCTCTTTGTTTCTGTGATATATCACTAAGTATGATAGTCACCAACTCCATCCAATTTGCTATGAAGTCCATGATTTTGTTCTTCTTTATGGCTATGTAATACTTCATCATGTATATGTACCACATTCCTGATTATTCTTAAACAACAGGGGTTAGGAGGAAGACACTGTCCTTTAGACTTTCTAGATACAGCTCCAGGCTTGAGCTTTGGATAGGTATTGCATGAGGATGAAAATACCTTCCCATGGGTCTTGGGAATACTGTTTCTTCTTCATTTCTATTTTATGGCCTTTTAATTTTCTTTCCAGAACAATTTTCTGGAAATGCCCCTGTGCCTGGCTCCATCAATATATGTTTCCTCTTTCTCTCAAACCAACAGAATTCTTTACTATTTGTATGTGTGAATGCCTATGTAGAATACTTTATTTTATAATGTATTTGCATATGCATTATCGCATTTGATTTTATGATAATTCTGTGAAGATGGCATAATTGATCCTATTTCACAAGTTCAGAGAGGTACAGAAATTTGACTAAAGTCACAAAACTCAGAAGGGGTGGAACCAAGAAAAGAACCCCGGGCTTTGGGGTACAATCCCAGAGCCTTTTTGTCAACCCATGGAGTTCCCCCTATTGATGACATCATACTCTTCACTCCTCTCAATATCAACTTCCTATAGTCTTTGGTATACTTTTCTAACTTTGAAGTAGAAATATACAATTCCTTTTATTTCACCCCAACAGAATTTCCCTTTGGCTGCTTCTACTTGGAGTTCATCAAAATCATGGTTGCCACTTCAAAGTAGACTTGGCACTATTTTTATGTAATAAATCTTAGCAACACTGAGAAATTATTTAGTGTGTGAATGGCTATAATCAACTGTTTGGAGAGTCTTTGTCTTTTTTTTAGTGATTCTATGCAATGTTTTCCCAGTGGTTGACTGGAGTGAGGTGGGAGAAGGGTTATTTTCTGTCATTTCATTCTTAAATAGGTAGTTTTAGTTCATTTGTAACACCTTTTCAGTGTTTGTGTGATGAGCTGTGTGTGAGTTTGGGCACGGGTGATTGTCAGGATCACATTAAGAGCAAATCAAGAGAGCAGGAAGACAGCCCACAGAATGGAAAAAAATATTTGCCAACTGTATATCTAACAAAGGCCTAGCATCTAGGACCTACAAGGAACACAAATATGCCGAAAGGAAAAAAACAAACAGCCCCATTAAAAAGTGGGCAAAAGACATGAATAGACACTTCTCAAAAGAAGATATATGGGCAGCCAACAGACACATGAAAAAAGTGCTTAGCCTCACTCAGCGTCAGAGAAATGCAAATCAAAACCACATTGAGATATCACCTAACTCCAGTAAGAATGGTCATCATTAATAAAACAAACAACAGATGCTGGGGAGGATGCAGAGAAAAAGGAATGCTTCTACACTCCTGGTGGGAATGCAAACTAGTTCAACCTCTTTGGAAGACAGTGTGGCAGTTTCTGAAAGAACTAGAAATTGACCTTCCATATGACCCAGCAATTTCCCTATTGGGAATATACCCGGAGGAACTCAAATCATTCTCCAAAAAAGGTACCTGAACACGTATGTTTGTTGCAGTTCTATTCACAATAGCAAAAACATGAAACCATCCATGTTGCCCATCGAAGCTGGACTGGCTAAAAAAATGTGGTACATATACACAATAGAATATTATGCAGCCGTAAAGAAAGACAAATATATGGACTTCACAGTAACTTGGATGGATTTAGAGTTGATCATACTCAGTGATCTATCACAGAATCAAAGAATAGAGTACCATATGTTCTCACTCATAAGCGGACCTTGAACAATTATAATACTATAAGAAAGGGATTGGCAGTAGTGGGAAACTGTCAGGGGAGGAGGGTGGGATTGACAGTTGAGGGAAGCTGCTAGGGATGGAGGGTCATACCTCATCAACAAGGCTACCTGCATAATCAATGTTTGTATACCTAACCCTGAATTGTACCCCACATCTTTATAATAAAAAAAGTAAAAACAAAGATTAAAATAAAAGGATAATGAGACAACGATTCTTTCTCTTCCTGATACTACCTGGAAGGCATTTGGGTACACAGTGTGTGCATATATACATGTCTATATGTAGTCCCTTCTATTTTCTCTATAAACAAAAAGAAAATATTAAGAAAATTGTGACTGCAGGAACAGAAAATCAAAAACTGCGTGTTCTCATTTATAAGTGGGAGTTAAACCAAGGATCTGCAAAGGCATGGAGAATGATGAAATGGACATTGGAGACTCAGAAGGCGGTGGGGAGGGATGAAAAACCACCTACTGGGTTCAATGTGCATAGGTGGGAGTGGTGGGTACACTTAAAGCCTAGACTTCTTCGCCACTATACAGTGCAACCATGTAAACAAAAATGATTTGTACCCCCTAAAGTCACTGAAATAAAGAAAAAGAAAAAAGAAAATTGCCCCTGATACATGCCTGGTTAACATTAGATAAGGAAGAATCCCAGAGCTCCCTGACTGCAGTGTAGGTACAATTCCATTACCATACACAGAGTCCAATGGCCAAGTGCTAATGGCAGGTCAGCCATAGAAAAGCTGGGGGCGAGGCTCTGCCCACATCATGTTGGAACCAACACCGCCCACTTCTGCCTCTCGCCTGTTTTCTTAATGAAATACTATAAACCAAGGAGAAGACTTTCCGCTGCTGCATGCACAACCTCAGTGTGACTGTTTTTACACACTTAATAGTGTAGTCAAACAAATAGACAATGAACAAGCAGAAGTCATCCCATGTTTCTTAGTTTTGTTTGTTTGTTTGTGGCATCATTTGAACAATAGACACATTTACTGTATATATTCTAACTTCATGCTTCTCTTTTCTTTATTTCATTTAATTATGTTTCACTTTTTAGGACATGAACACTATAATTTAAAAGTGTTAAGAGATACAGAAGGTTGAAGTTCAAATGGTTTATAAAGCCATGGATTATTAAGAACCAGTAAAGTTAACTTATTTAAATGAACCTCTCTCACAAATAGTTTATATTAGTTTGAGAATCTAAAATTTGGCCAACTCTAAGAATCATTTAGAGTTGAAATGTGTACTCACTTTAAAGGCTTCCCTCTTTGATCTCCTCTATGTGCTGTACAACATTCAAACAGAGAGTTAACTCTTGTCTCAGATCTTTCCATTTCTTGCATCTGCTCTTTCTGCTCCCTCTTCCTGGAATACCCTATCCAGCCTCAACAAGCCTACCTTCTGAAGTCTCCTGTATCCTTTAAGACTGAACTCAGATGTCCCAGCTTTTCATTTTGCAGTCTCTTAGCTTGGACTGCTATAACAAAATACCATATCCCGGGTGATTTATCAACAACAGAAATTTATGTCTCATGGTTCAAGAACCTACAAGTCCAAGAACAAGGTGTCAGGATAGTCAGATTCCAATGAGGGCTCCTTTCCTGATGGCAGATTGCAGTCACCTATTCTGCTCATGCATCTTCACATGATGCAAAGAAGGTGAGAGAGTTCTCTGGAGTCCCTTTCACAAGGACACTAATCCAATCCCTGAGGACTCTATCCTCATAACCTAAATCACCTCCCTAAGGATCTGCCTACTTACTACCATCACCTTGGAGAATAGGGTTTCAATATGTGAACTGTGAAGGAACACAAACATTCAGTCCACTGCATACATTCAGTCCACTGCATATAGTCACTGATTCCACAAACAAAAGTAAATCACATCTTTGTCTATGTATGCTGGTGTTCTGTGCTCTGTTCTTATGCTTGTGTGTTCTGCTAGACGGGAGTATCACACACACATGTCCAATTGCTCCCAGAGAGAGAAACACTTGGAGGGTAGCGGCCAGAGGTGGATCTCAATAGTTCTCCCCTGATGCTCCACTACTAGCACCTAGTACAAAGGTATGGAGAGGGGAGGTGTGGAGGAAATCTTCAGTTACAACACTTTAAAATTCTACCCATTCTTTAAGTTTTTTGTTTTTTTTTTTTTATAAAGGCAGCCTCAATCCCCTCAAACTGATAGTTTCATCCTCCTCTGAAAGTCACAGATATGGTAACATGTTACTCTTCACCTTGAATTATAATTAGCAGCCTCTGTCTTCTCCCTTGTTATCTCTCCTTCCAAAATGTAAGCTCTTTCATTTATGAGGATGAGATCCATGGTTGACTGTGTTTACATCATTTATAGGGCCTTGTATGTATTAGGTACTAGATAAGCATTTGTGGAATAGAAGCATGTTTCATAAATTTAAAATATATTAAAACAATTACAAAATATATTCCTTTTTGAGGAGAAAGATGGACCAACTTTGATCAACACTGGTCCTTAGCTCTTGAATTTCCTTACCATTTCATCAATTTGTAACTTTTAAATATTATCGTTTTTGCTTTGGATTTAAATGATACCAAAATTGCCTTCAGATTCTTGAAAATCAGTTTCTCAAGAGCTTGGAATTTTGAAGTCAAACATAATGCGTTGGTATGTACAAAACATATTGCAAAACAATCCCCTTTTAGAAATATGATCTGTTTCACAATATAGTAAAACTTTAGCAAATAGGTTGATATTTTTATTGTTATGTAGAAAAGAGAATTCACTAATATAAATTCTTAGTGTATTACAAAGGATACTCGTGTGTATAGCTTGCCTTTGTGTCACACACACAAACACACACACACAACATACAAACCCCACTGAATTTCACTTTTAAATCCAAACCTCCTAATCCAAACCTCCTAATAAATCACATATTAGAGATCTTTCCAAACTACCAATAGAAGTATTAGTTTAAAAAAAAGAGAGGAAGTCTGAATAAAGCCTTGTGGTCAAGAAGAAATCACAGTTCATCCAACAGAACATTATATAAAGGGACATAAACTACATGCACCATCATCCGCTAATAAGCAAAACGCAGTAAAAATTGGTTCACTTTATATCCCTTCCTTGGTGGTCAGTTACCAAAGTATGCAAGCAATTTTATTACACGGGACCTTTTTCTATAAACTAGGTCAGCAGCATAGACCCTAAGCCTAGGGCTACACATTTCTGTCTTGTATTTGTTTGCTTTGAGTAATGAGGCTTCCAGTTGCTTGATTTGATAATGATCTTAAAAAAAAAAAAAGGGACAAGCCAGCTGGCAAAAATAAAATGCATCAAAAAAGTGTTTTTGTTAAGAGCAATCAGAGACCATGTTTTGGGCCTTTCCACAGTAAAATCAACAGGTAGACATATGGGTGCTAAAGGCAGAGACATACTCATGTGTCCAGTTGTCCAGAACCTACAGGACATGGATGGTTGTGAGAACTGAAGGGAGAGAAGACCATGGCTCTGTGCTCCAGACAGGAGGAACTCTGGGCATACTGTTGATAATTGGCTGGATTTCTTATCATCTCTTCAATCTTGTTTCTAGGACAGGTATGCATAGAGATTATTGTAAATCTAAACCCCAAAAGACCTATGTAGGTAAAACTAGGTAAAACGAAGCATTTCTTCTTCCTTACTTTTAACCGTGAGGTACATGGACTTGCTGACGTCTGCGCCCACATCGTTGCTGACCTTGCAGAGGTAGTAGCCACTATCTTCTTCCACAACGTGCTTGATCAACAATGACCCATTGCTGAGAACCTGGATTCGGCCATTCAGGGCAATTGGCTGAAACTGGGGAACCCCAGCACCTGGGATAGAACAAAAAAGAACGATGATGCAAACATGAATAAGTATGGGGAGACAATAAACTCAAGTTTATTCAGACTAAGAAACCATGGACACTTAACATGTATCACAGAGGGCAGTCACGGGATATATCAGGTTTTTCTTTCCTCCAACACTGAAATTCTTTTTTTTCAGAGAGAAACACATTTATTTAAAATGACAGTAGGTCAAACTCTCAGACAAGGAAGCTTACAGAAAATTTCCACAGAAAAAGCCAAATTTGATGAGTGTTAAGTAGCTAATAAATTATTCAAAGAAATCACAGTAGAACAACCACAGAAGCAGACATCTCTCAAGGTACTAAGTAAATTCCTTGTGTTTCCAGGGACTTATATGAATGTAAACAAGAAATGCTCCAAGAACATGGCATTTGAAGTCCTTGCTCACTGCACATGTCTGAAGCTACAAGGAGAGTAGCAGTGATGCAGATTTCTCCATCAAGTACAGTTATATTCCAGTCTAGAAACCCAATTAAGTTAACTCACTTAATGTTATTTAATAAGTCAGGTTATTGTATTAAGACAGCACAGAATTAAAACACCACTTTCCTTAGAGTGCTTCCTTGCAAAGAAAGACTAGCACAGATGTGATACACTAATATAACAGATGTGACATGATTCAAATTGGAGAGTCATACACAACTATGCCAGACAAAATGTATATTTTAGAAGTAATGAAATAAATGATAAAGGTTTTGGGATATTTCTGAAAAGATGATGGTCTGGATTCACCTGCCATGCTGCCTGCTCCTCTCTTGTGGGCATTGGGTGGCGCTAATAGGATGTGATTCAGGCCTTGAAAAATTATCCCAGGGCTTTTGTGTTCTTTCACCGAAGAGATTAGTGATTTGAGGGGAAAGCTCTAGGGTGAGAAAGGATTGGATCTTCCTAGAGGAAGCTCTAAGGGTGAACCAAGGGTATGTATGCTGCTAGCTGCCTGGCTCCAGAACCTACAGAGTTGAACAAGTTTGCGATCTCTGCAATTCTAATGATTCTCATGCAGGAAACTTCAGAGTTTGCATCTGTGGACACTGGAGGAGGAGACACTTCTTCCTGCTGTCTCCACACCCTACTGACAACTTGCTTATTGGTACCCCTCAACTTCACAGTGGTGGAAACTGTGACTGTACCCTTCTTTCCCTTGTTTCTGGATCTGGTATCTTGGAAGTTGGACCTAAGCCCTGCCATAGAGACAAAGGACATTAATAATGTACTTAACGGAACTTTTCACATTGAATAAGAAGACAAGCAGAATCCTTACAATAGCTGGTTTCTAGCAAAATAGAACTGCTAGGAGGAATAGGGCAACTTGAATTTAAAAAACAAGAGTTCCACCTCTGATAAAAATGTAGAAAGCCACAAAAGAATGTCACTTCTATTATAACAACAAAAAAGACAGTTAATCTACAAAATCAAACTTTACAAATAAAAAGGAATCAGGAAGTTGAAATAATTGGCAACTAGGTAAACTTAGTTGCAAAGAGTTAAAAGCCCTGAAGAGATGTGGGCTATATAAACTAATCCATCTTTGGTAAGATGGGAGGAAGAGGTCATAAGCATAAAAGTAGGTGAAAAATAAACGTTAGAAGATAAAAGCCTTCTACAACTAACCTTCAACAACATCATACTTAATTGTGAAAGACTGAATTATTTTCCACCAAAGATCAAGAAAAAGACAAAGTTTATGTCTGGTCTCACCCTGTCTATTTAAACTTGTTCTGGAGATTCTAGCAAGAAAAATAAAACAAAATAATTAAATCAAACAAGTATAAATTGATAAAAAGGAATACAACTGTCTTACCTCAGAGGTGACATGATTTTCTACACAAAATGTTGCTATAGCTATAAAGTGAGTTTAGCAAAGTCAAGAGGTACAGCACCAATATACAAAAATCAAAGTTAATTTTAGTTATACATATGAATAACAATTAGAAATTAAAATTTAAAAGACAATACATTTGCACCAAGTTACAAAATGTTTATAAATAAATTTAGCAAAATACACGTAAGATTGCCCCACTAACATTATAAAAGTTGTTGAGAACAATTAAAAATGACCTAAATAAGTAGGGCATTATACTATGTTCATGGATAAAAATATTCAATATTTTTAGGCAGAGGTTGGCTACCTTTTTTTCTATAAAAGGCCAGATAGTAAATATTTTAACCTTAGAAGGGCATACAGTCTCTGTAACAACTACTCATCTCTACCGTTGAATCATAAAAGCAGCCATAGAGAATGCATAAATGAAACAACAAGATTGTGTTCCAAAAAAAATGTATCCACATAAAACAAAGTGGTCCCTAGTGGGCTGATACCTGGCTTAAAGGTAAGTGAGAGGAATATAAATGCAAGAGAACAACAAAGTTGGAAGTGGGAGCATATACCAGCAAAACTCACACACTTGGATTAGCACGAAATATCATAAAATGTTTCTAAGTAGAAAAAATATTTTAAATTCTTCTTTCATATGAAATTAAAATTCAGGGATAAAAAAGTCTTAAAAACATACTAACATTTTATTATTATGTCAATATGTTGTTTTCCTCATTATCAGCTATTGAATATTTTATAAAGTGGAGACTAAGTGAACAAAATCATTATTATTCCTAAATCAGCTCACTCCTTAGAAATAGAGAAATTACCAAATGTACAAAATTTTACCAGAAATTTGTATAATATAGATAATCTTAAATTTAATTTATATGAAAGTTCACAGAAAATTTTAACAAATACTTAATAACTAATGAATATGTCAGTATATGAGTGATTGGTTTTGAAAAATAATTAATAAAGCTATTTACAATAAGTTTACCTAGGGAATCTGAATTGTTTGTGATAAATCAAATGGTAAAAGAAGAAATGCTCTTTTTCCTCCCCAACATTTCAATCTCACTCTTTGGAGGGATTACAGCTTTTCTAGTGTTTTCTAAACACATATAATACCATATCTTTTGTTTTTATGTAAATGAAATTTATTGTTCAATTACCAAGCACCTACACTGTAGCAAATACTAGACAAAAAACTGTATTTAAAAAGACAATAATTTCCATTTCTCCTGCCTTCTCCACCTCCTCTTCCCTTCAGTCTTCACTCTGGAGAATTAGAGCCACCATGTCCTAAGCTGCTCTGCAGAGAGGCTCCCATGAAAAGGAATTGGCGGTGACCTCCAGTCAACAGTTTGTGAGAAACTAAATCCTGTCAACAACCATAGGAGTGACCGTAGGAGAGGACCCTCTTCCCCCATTAAACTTTGCTATAACTGCATCCCCATCTAACACCTTGACTGCAGTACTGGTGAGTCCCTGAGCCAGAGGATGCAGCTTAGGGGTCCCATAATCCTGACCCACAGAAATGGAAAATGACAAATGTGTGTTACTTTAAGCCACAATGTTTGGGAGTTATTTGTTACATAGCAACAGATTACTAACAAACTGTAAAAAATTAGGTAAGTTACACAAAATTTCCACTTCTCACTTGTAAAATGGAGATAATAATAGAACTTTCTTTATAGGATGTCCTAAGCATATAAGTTCTTGAAGTATGGTATGGCTCATAGTAACCTCACAATATTATTGTGTTTTTTACAATTCTACTTTTAATTATTTTGTTATCTTACAATTATGTGACTTTCTGATTTCCATTCTGCAAGAAAAAGGACTATGTTATAACGAATCTCTCCATTTATCAATCAATCAGTACAAAGAAAAATATTGTGATAGGCAATCTGTAGGTGGAATTCTTGAAAAGAAATTGTGAACCAAAGGAAAGGCATATTTAAATATTAAAATTTATTACTAAATTGCTTACTAAAAGATGTAACAATTTTATCTCCATCAATGTTGGCTGTGGGTTAATTTTTTTCCTTATACATGGACACTATTAATCTATTCTTTGTTTTTGCTTATAGAAAATTTAGAACACCTTTTCATGAATGTGTTGGCCATTTGTACTTGTGCTTTGATAAACAGCCCACTCTTATATTCCTTGCCTATTTTTCTACTGAACTTTTTGGCTTTTTCTTCTTCATTTTTCAAAGTACTTTGGATTTTAAGAAAGTGTTTCTATCTTTTCATTTTGCAAAACTCTTTATTTTTCTTGTTCTTTATTTTTATCAGCTATTGAGATGTTCATGTTATTTTCTCCTTTAAAAGTGGGTTGTATTTTAAAGAATTTGATTTTATAAGTATTATATTATGGAGATTGTGTTCATTAGTGTAAGTATACAGGATTTTACTTGAATTTAGAAATTTAAAAAAAGCTTTCAATTTTTATTTAATAGCTTGAATTTGGGACAGATTTTGAAGATTTGTAAAGGCTATTGATGTCTTTCTCAAAGTAGACAGTAAATTGGGAGCTAGACCAAGTCTACCACACACAACCTGAAAATCAACCAAATGTAGGATATAAAAAAAGAACATAATTTAGAAATCCTGAAATTTTCAAAATTATGTAAAACTGTGTTTAAAAAAAAGAATTCTGAAAATCTAATGAAATGCAGGTACAGTTTGAGAAAGTTACATAATCGTCCATGTCAACAGCACAAAATTTTTATTTTCCTTAAATAGTTTTCACCAGAAAAATACTTGTGATAGTTAAAATATTTATATTAAAAATTATTACAAAAATTTAGCTACATTGCTAAGCTGTCTTAATTAACTGGTAGAAAAGGATGATGTGTTAATTTCTATCTGGACCAAGATAAGCCTTTTTATTACCAAAAGTTCCTAATGGAGACAGAAATAAAGTATTAAGTGCATTTAAAAAACATTAAATCTCTTTTTCATCAGAAAAATGAACTCAAGTTGAAGGGTTACTGCATCTAAAGATCTAATCATGATTGCAAAAAGGAATAATAGTTAACACACTGCCAACCGATTCATTTACTACAAGGAGTACCGTTCCAAGGGTTAGCACTTGTTTAATTTGAGGGAAGTGGACTTTGCCATGGTTTGACAGAATTATCTGTCATCTACTTTAGATTCATCATTATTCTAAAGAATTAAATATAACCCAGTGCATCAATATACAAAATCCTGTAATCGTCTTAGCACAAGGTAAGTGCTTTGGGTAATTAGCTAGAAAATACAATGTAGCAACCAACAGTCATTAATTAAAAAGCTGTCAATTTTCTGTGGCCAGTTGGGGTTAAGTGGGGACAATTTTAATGCCCCATTACATGAAAATAAAATGTCAAAGCATTATGTAAGCCACATACTGAATTACTGGCTATATTAATACTGGGTGACTTTTCTTATTTATTGAAAAGATTTGCCTCACTATGTTCCCAGGGACTGAGGGTATGAAAATAGTAGAAAAAGAACAGTGATTGACCAAGTGAGCCCACTTGGAAGGCAGCAGCAAATAAGATAATTGCTTCATCTTTTTTTCTATTCTTGTCTTTCCTCATCTGAAGAGAGGACACTTAACTAAGACTCAAAAGTAGAGTTATGCTGCCCTCTGAGACGATCTGTGCTTTTATACAAGTGGCTTATTGTTTTTGCATCCTTAATTTTATCATATATAAAATGAAACAATTATTTATATATGATATAGGATTTTTGTTCATGTCAAAGGAAACAAGATTGTATGAATGTGAGTATATTAAGGACCAGAAGAATTTGGCCAATAAGCACAGGATAGACTAAGGAGTTGAAGTACAAGAGAGCAATAGAAAGAAGTTCTCTTTATGCTTTCTGGACTGTAGCCCAGTGGTCAGCCTGTAAGCTATTTGTTTTCCTCAGCAAGGAATCAAAAACACAATCTCTGACATTCTTAGGGAGTGAGTGTGTTTTCCTGAAGAATGAGTTTGTTTTTCTTCTTTTGGGAAAGGGTTTTTCTCCTCCAAGAATAGTTGGTGAGTTGCAGGAAGTGAGTAGTACAAAGACAGAGGTGGAGATGGGAAGAGAAGGAAATACAAGTAGCAACAGCAGTTGCACCTAACTGAGGTTTACCAGCTGAAAACGGAACCCTTGCTCAGTGAAGGAGTGCCAAGGAGTTCTGGGTATTTTGTTACAGAGAAGAAACCAAAAGTGAACAGAAGTACAGTCCTGAAACACTGGTCTAGTTCCAGAATGTAAGAGATTGTGTTTTTGATTCCTTGGTGAGGGAAACAAATAGCTTACAGGCTGACCATTGGGATATAGTCCAGAGAGCACCTCTGCAGAGGTGAATCTAGAGCAGGAATGGCAAGAATGGCAAGAATGCTGATAGATAGGCAATGTTCTTTTCATGCCTTTGTTTCCATGTTAAAGAACCCTATCCAGTGAAAGCATGGAACTTTTGTAGTCTAGATTAGTGCCTATTTGTTATGACTTGGTCATCCACTAGTTTTGCATGCCAGTATGTATGTCTATATATGTATATAGAGAGAGAAAGAGAGAAAGAGAGAGAGAGAGAGTTGGAATCTCACTCTGTTGACCAGGCTGGAGTGCAGTGGCATGCTCATGGCCATTGTAACCTCATACTGCTGGGCTCAGGCGATCCTTCTGCTTCAGCCTTCCAAGTAGCTGGCACTACAGGCATGTGCCACCATGCCTGGCTAATATTTTGATTTATTGTAGAGATGAGTTATCTCCAAGTTTCCCAGGTTAGTCTCAAACCCCTGGGCTCAGGCAATACTCTAGCTTCTACCTCCCAAAGTACTTGGATTACAGGCATGAGCTACCACACCCAACCTGCAAGCCAATATTATTACTGTAATTTTGTAACTAATATGCAGAAATACTTATTTATTAGCAAGGTGGAACATTGCCTTTCACTCACTTATCAGAAAACAGAGCTGTGAACTGACCATAATTCAGCACTTGCCAACAGGCAATCTGATACCAGAGGTATTGAAGGTGGCTCAATTAGGCTGACGCCACAAGGGCTTTGCATGGGAACTGGTAGAGCCCTGCAGCTGTGTCCACTATCCAAGGTCTTCACTAACATTTTCCTGGAGCAGAGCTCCCCAAGCATTTGTCCTCAGTGTGCTGCTTCTACCCAGAAGACTGCTAGAAAGTTTCTGGGGAAAGAAAATGAGGACAGATGATGGAGGAGTTCAGATGAAAAAGAAAGAGCAAAATGGACTCTTGGGTTCATTGTCTTGGTGGTCCCACTAAGGTTTAGGGTGATCACAGCATCCTTGGATGAGTGGTCTGTGGAGGTCTTGCAGCAGCTTCCAGGGCCACAGAGACTCCATTTATGTTAGCAAAGAGGATGGCTGAAAGTTTTCTTCTCTGATAATTTTTTTCTACCATCAAGAGGAGAAAATAAAACAATATGTTGAACCTTACCTTCTGTGTTTTGCTTGCTGCCTTTTCCAAAAACTCATTATTGCTTAGTGAGCTACATTGTCCTTACTTGGTGAACACAAGCAGAGTTGCTAAAGATGTACATGAGAGACCTACACTAGACTTTGAACTTGGGTTCATTTTTATCATTTATGTCATAGAGAGATGTTGCCTTCTTTGCCTTTGTGGATTATTCTAATTCTTTCCCTATATACAGAATTCATATTGTATCACATAATTGGACTCTGGGGTGAACAAAAGACTCTGGATAATAGTCGGGACCTGGCCGGGCGCGGTGGCTCAAACCTATAATCCCAGCACGTTGGGAGGCCGAGATGAGAGGATTGCCTGAGTTCATGGGTTCGAGATCAGCTTGGGCAACATGGTGAGACCTTGTCTCTACAATAAATTTTAAAAAATTAGCCAGGCATGGTAGCCCAGCCTGGGTGACAGAGTGAGACTCTAACTCAAAAAAAAAAAAGTTGGGTCCTGATAGTCTATATCAGACTGGTACACTGGTACAGAGACAGTATTGATGGGAAGACCCAAGGAGGCACTGCTGTTCCAGGATACCAAGGGCACAGCATGGAAGAGGTCTAACCCATGAGGCCGTAGGCTTGGAGCAGTCTACCTGACACAAAGCAGGATACATGGTGAATCTAGAGCAGGAATGGCAAGAATGCTGATAGATAGGCTGGTGTGAAACAGTGGGCAGGCAGCAGCCTCCTCAGTTTAGGTTTGCCATCAGAAGTTTGGTTCTGGCGATCCACACTAGCAAGAGGCAAGCAAGCCAGGACTAGAGGGACTGGTCCCAAGGAAATGACTATGGCAAGGCTCAGGAGACTGTTTCCACAGCAGGGATGTGGAGGGTACACTTGTTCTGAGTAAAGGCTATGGAGCTGGTGTTCAAGATTAGAGAGTGGGCAGCTGTCAGGGTAAAGATAGGAGGCTAAATGCCCTGGGTACTAAACATAGGGGATGCTGAGCCAGAGTGAAATGTACAAGAATATAGAGAGCAGGTTTAAGGAACTGGAACTCAACAAGAAATTTTGGAGGACTAGAGAACCAAAGATTATCCCACATGGACCATTCAAACCTGTTGAGTTATTTTATTATGAAGTCCCCTGTTCTCCTATAGAAGAAGAAAAAAAAATATATCTAAGGGAATATTTGTGTGCTGATTATTTGTCCCTCTACAGAATTATTTTTTTGAATGGAAAGCAGGTGATTTGCAGTTTAATAGTCTCTTGACTGCTGAGGAAGACATGACCTCAGTCATCTCACCAAGGAGATCTGAAATTGATTGTTGGGAGAAAATTGGTGCAGAATTAACCCATATGAGGGGCTTAGACTTGTTTCCTTCTACATATTTCTCATGGTACTCTAAAACATAAGTTTTGAGGACTATGAAGGGTCCCTGGACTCTCCTCAACCTTAGAAGAGAAGTTGTGGGCAAGACTAAGGTGCTACATTTCAGGACAAGCCCCTAAAGTAGTAGGAGACTCCGGAGGGGATCATCTGAGCAGAGTGACCAGGTATATTAAGCACAGCATGTGTTTCCCAGTCTAGAACTAAACACCTTGCAAGGAAAAGTCCAGATAACTGTCATTAGTGCCTTGTTTTATTTCTATGGATTCCTCTACAAAAGAATCGAATCCTTGTTGACCCATACGAAGAGTCTATGACCAGAGGGGAGGAGTTCTGTTGGAAAGTTGATACCAGATGGAAGAGGATGCTTCTGGGGCCCCTGTTGGTAAGGGACAACCAGGCCCTGTGGTAGACTGTGCTTGATGAGTGCTGAAATGACAACCTCCAGTGGCTTGTCTGGGGACAGAGCAAGAATGAGTAAAAGTAAGTAAAAGTATCTGTATCAATATTGATAGAACATCAAGGCCGGGATCAGTGGCTCAGCCTGTAATCCTAGCACTTTGGGAGGCCGAGGTGAGTGGATTGCTTGAGCCTGTGGGTTCAAGACTAGCCAGGCAACTTGGCAAGACCTCATCTCTTAAAAAAAAAAAATAGCCGGGTGTGGTAGCCCACACCTGTGGTTCCAGCTACCTGGAAGGCTGAGGCAGAAGGATTGTCTGAGCCCAGCAGGTTGAGGCTGTGGTGGTCATGAACGTGCCACTGCACTCCAACCTGGGTGACAGAGTAAGACTCTAACTAAAAAGAAAAACGCCCCCTCCCCCCAGAAAATAAAATAAAAAGAACATCCAGAGAAACCTGGAGTTGGGGAAACTGTGATCTTTGTGTGAATGTGCTACAGGTAAGAGCAGAAAAGATATAGAAAAGGGGGTACAGAAAAAGCCAAGTTTGAGACAAGAAAAAGAGGGTCATATATGCCAATTGGAGCCCTTTGTATGTGTTAGAGGATGGAGAAAATAGAAACTCCCTAAATTAAGGACATTCTCTCCCTTACTGAGATAAGAAAGAGATATAGACAGCCACAGAGGGACAAAGTCAACAAAGACTGGCCCTAAATGTGGCACCTGTCCACCCAGAAAACCAAGAAGAATCCAGGAAAACTGGAGGCAATAACTTATCAATATTCTTTATCACAGACCAATGGAAAGACAGCAACAAAGTTATTTAAGACAAAAAAGAAAAAACTTGGATGAATTGAAAAACTGTTTATAGTATTGTATGAGAAGGCTCAATTTTCTAATAATGTCAATCTTCTGCATGCTAATCTTTAAATTTATAATCCTTCAAATTTCCAGAATAATTTTTTGAGAACTTGATAAAATTATTTTAATATTTGTCTAGAATTCATGCAAAAAACAAGGACATCCTTGACAAAGAAAAGTAATAGTAGGGGTATCGCCAGTATTGTCATGGCAAATATTAACATATATTAGAAAGAGACTGACCTCTAATACATGTGGTACTGATGCAAGAAGAGACAGGTCAGTGTAACAGAGCGAAAGGGCTAAAAAATATAGACTTTGGTATTCACATTTTTTCCTAGACTAAAGCACTTCAAGTTAGTGAGAAAACCTTGGGCTAGTAATTGGCTAACCATGTAAGTTGGTGATGATCACAAAAAATGATAGTGATAACAGCTAATATGTATTGATTCATTGCTATGTTCCGGGTGCCATAAAAAGGCTTTCTATAAATTGCTTACTAAATCATCACATTAATACCCTTATTTTATCTGTTTCACATGCAAGGAAGCTGTGGTTCATGTAGGTTACGTAATTTATGTGCAGTATCACAGGTAGACAGCGTATGGCTTGGATTTGGGTTCATAGTCCAGTCTTCTAACTGATGATTTCCATTCTTCTCTTAGACTCCTACTTTAATTATTTTTCTAAAATAAAGTCCAAATGTAATGGAACTTTGTATATAAACAAGAAGTTTATAGATTTGAAGGTGGAGGCATAAGTATTTCTTCTTTTCTTCCTGGAAACCATACAGAAGCGATTGGGAGAAAGAAGACTAGAACATGAAAATTATATTTTTTAAATTAGGAAATAGCCAAAATTTCAACTACAAAATAGGTAAATGGGCACCAAGAGTGTAGATTGACTAGAGGGGCAGTAGAAAGGCAAGCGAATATTGGCCACTGCTGTCAATCTTAGCAAGCTTCAGCAAAGGGTCACCTGTGAGGAACAAAATCTCCATCCGTTGAACCAGTGTGCACAGGATGGATGGAGGCAGGAGCTTCCCTGGACTTGGCATGGATTGGAATCAGAGAAGTGAGGTTAAGAGAAAAATCGAATATTTGCACAAAAAATTCATTTCCTCTTTCTGGGGACATGGATTTTCTTCAAATGTAAGTAGCTAGTTCCCACTAATTCATGGTTTAGCTTTCCATGATTTAAGTCACCTGCAGACCGCCACAGTCTGAAAACAGGTAAGTATGGTATAGTCAGATATTCTGTGGGAGAGATAACACTAATACTAATAGATACTAATTCATGTAACTTTTTATTACAGTATATTTTTATAATTATTCTATTTTGTTATTAGTTATTTTGTTAATCTCTTCCTGTACCTAATTTATCAATTATACTTTATCATTTATAAACTTCATCAAATGTTAATAAAGTGAACTTTATCAAATTTTAAATTAATTTTTAACATAATTTTTAACCTGATCAAAAGTTAATAAAGTTAAATTTTTATCAAAAGTTAATAAAGTTAAATCTTTATGAAAAGTTAATAAAGTTAAACTTTATTAAACTTTTCTACACATACTTAAGTGTGCATGTATAGGAAAAGGCATGACATGTATTATCCATGGCTTTAGGCATCTACTGGGGGTCTTAGAGCTTGTTCCCCCCATGGATGAGGTGCAACTACCATATTCAAAAAGAAGCCAGGATCTAGCAAAGATAATGTAAGAAAAGAGAAGAAAGAAATAGAAAAATAAATCAGGTGATGAATCTCAACTAAAAACCAATATTGTCATGATTTATTTAAAAATTGTAAATAAAATAGCCATGTGCCTATAAAGTCAGAGACCAAGACGGAGTGAATGTGAAGCTGGCAGAGCTGGAGGTAAGAGAAAAACTAAAATCACCACAATGAAGGAAAAATTGGAACAAAGGCAAACAGACTTCATTGGGGGAAATGACATAGAGAATAGAAATTTTAAGATATTAAAAAAATTTAAATGGAAGTAAGTAATTTAAAAATCAGGGAGAAAAATGACAACTATTGAAGATAGGTGGTGACCCCCAGGAATCATAATTGGAAGCCCTGAAGAAGAAAATTAAAACATGGAAGAGAACAAATACTTAAAGACACAATTCATGAAAAAATAAATAAAAGATGTCTTGAATCTGCATATTAAATAGGCAAACCACATGCATGGAAAAATTGACCCCAAAAGAACAACACAAAAATATGGACTATAAGCTTACCAGATGTTAAAATCAGCTCTTTAGTCCACAAAAGCAAAAGATTAAGTTCTTTCTAAAAGGAAATCAGGCGGGCTGTGTTCCCTCCCAGGAAATAGTGTGTGCTACCAATCTCCTACCAGATGTCCTTTAGGTATAAAAGGCAAGGAACAGACCCTTGTAAACAGAGAAGAGCTTGGAATATTCCTCACTGGAAAAACTATGGTCAAAGGACTAGCGGTGAGCACAAAATCAATCTAACACAGAGTCATGGCAAATACTAAAGTTGGGGATATGGCAGCAGAATAGAATACAGAAAGTCTATACCATGACAATGGAGAAAGCATTTATCAACAAAATTAAGATATTTAGAAAACATATCATTGCTCATACTGGAATTGATAGCTGTGTCTACAGAGAGGGATTCAAATTCCTGATCTTGTCCTGGCCCCACATCATCTCACTTGGACTTGCCCTGTCTCAGTGAGGGCACCTCTGCTATACTTATTGCCCTGGGTTCCTCTTTTCTCTCACACCAACATTCAGTTCATCAGGCAAAGGCATTCTGAATCCAACCACTTGTCCCTCCTCCACTGCCATCACCCTGCTTTCAGCCACAGCCTCAGAACCATGTCTATTGGTAATTCCGGCCCCCTGTACAGTCTGCTTTAAACATAGCAGTGCCTGTGTGACCCTTTTACAGGATTAGGCAGATCACATCACTCACCTTTCTTAGGTTATCCCAATAGCATCCTCACTTCTGGTTTTAGTGTGGCAACAGCAGAAGAGAGAGAGCATCATTGTCATAACTCTGATTTCCATTCCCCATCGGCATAGAGCCACATCCTTGCGATGTTTGATGGGGACCCAGTGCAGGAGTCTGGCCTCCTGAGACCTCAGGGACTTCTATTCACTCACTCTGCCCAGCCAGTGTCCTTTTTCACGTTTCAAAACCATTCCTGGCATAAGCCCATTCCACCCCTGGCTTGAATACTAGTTGGTCCCTTGACCTTCAGCTCTTCCCTTGTCCCCCGATGGTTACTCACAAGGTTCATCTCATGTCTTTCAAGTCATTTCTCAGACACTGTGTTGTGCAGTGCAATGTGCAGTGCACATTAGGGTGCACTGGCAATGCTATTTTAAATGCAAACTATTTCTTATCTGTTCCATTCCTCAACCCCAGTCATGACTGGACTCTTGTCCTTGGACTTTCTCATGACCAAAGTTTCCCTGGAGGTCAGGAAATCTGCGGGCAGTCAGAGAGAGTAAAGAATGCCCAGGGCAGTCTATGACTGAATCATTATATTCTCTTGCATTCATAGTACTTGTTTGCTTCTCAGAAGCTAATAGGGAGGGTCCTGGTCCTTGCGATTTTAATTGGTTCCTTCCACAAAAAATCATGTAACTATGGAAAAATGGCATTAAGCTGTGGCCCTTTGGGACCATAGGTGAGTCCCACCAGTGTATAAAGCCCTGATTTTTAAAATATCATTTAGAAAAGAGACCTCATTTGTTTATGGAAAAAGAAAAAAAAGTCAAGAGACAGAATTGAGTGTCTTAGACTTTGTGTATCTAGACCCAAGGTTAAAAATGGAATAACATTATTTTTCAGCAAAGATTGTTTTATTTCTGCAATAGCTACCCTTAAACCACTGTGATTTATTCTGGAATTCTGCAGCCCCAGGATTAAATTATTACAACTCTTAGAGAAGCAAGCCATGTCTGTTTTGTCTGCATCTTTTTTTTTTTTAATATGTAAGGGAGCTGCACTTATGCTCTTAGTGACTACTTTGATTATAGGAAACATGGTCCATAAGCAAGGCTAAATTTTTCTTTAAAAAATCTTAATTACTTGCATAATTAAATAATAGTATACAACATTCCTTTACTAGATTAGAAGATATTTAAAAACAAGCATATTATCCAATATTATTTTGGTTGTAAGGAACAGGCAAATTGAGAGAGGATGTGTAAATGAATAAAATGCTGACAAATTGTCAATGCCTATTTAAAGCTATAAAAACTGTTTATTATTTGAGCCAGAGACACTACTTATAGAAATCAGAACCCAGGAAAAATGGACATATACATACATTTATATATAAAAATATATATTTTTATTTTCATTTTTAATTTATATATCTTTATGTATATATGTATTTATATAAAGATATGTAAATATGCATACATATATGTCTATATACATAAAGATAAATGTAACAGAAGTCATTGTAATTGTTTTCCAAAAACGAAAAACTAATGAAAAACAAAAATAAGACATCCCATGATAATGGATGAAGACACACCTAGTTGTCAAGTATCCAGCCTCCTCTCTGACTTAATAAAATAACACAAGTTGCACTCATGACAGCTTTTAGACTCTCACAGCTAGGAGTGACCTGGCCAGTCAGTCAGGGAGACATTAGCAGAATCAGAACACTCTCCTGGAAAAGTCCTTAAAGGGAGCTGACTCAGGTAGGTGAGGCAGTCATCTTTTAACTCTTCCACCTTCATGGAAATGTGAAAGGAAGTTACCACTGGAGCTCAGTGGCCATCGTTTGAAGATAAGAGACACCTGCTAGGAGTGGCAGAACTCTTCCCAAGTTGTAAGAAGTTTGGCTTTCTGATGACTTATGAGAGTCAACAAACTAATCCTCAATTATCTATGTCCAGACTCCTCTTATGAGAAAAAGCAAATCCTGTGAGTATAAGTGGCTGAACTCACGCTAAACCAAGGTAATAGTTAAATGTACTTATTGATGTATTTAAATAAACTACACAGACATTTTTAAAAATCATATATTATATATATATTTGAGTTGGAGTCTCTCTCTTGTCACCCAGGCTAGAGATGTGCTATGGCAAGCTCATGGTCATTGTGGCCTCAACCTGTTGGCCTTCAGTAATTCTTCCGCCTCAGCCTTCCACGTAGCTGGAACTACAGACGCATGCCACCATGCCCAGCTAGTTTTTTTTGTGATTTATTGTAGAGACGAGGTCTCACCAAGTTGCCCAGGCTGTCTCAGACCCCCAGGCTCAGGCAATCCTCTCCCCTTGGCCTCCCAAAGTGCTGAGACTACAGGCTAAGCCACCATGCCTGGCCAAAAAATCATATTAAACACCCATATTTGTTGATATGGAAAGACATTCATAGCATATTGTTAGCTGAAGAAGGATTTTAAGTCATAAACGATCTTATGGTTAAAAATTTTTAAATGTATATGCATGTCTAAGGGCTTCAGGCTTAGAGATAGGCCTGAAAGGCTAGACAAAACCTATTTGCAATATTTATCTCTGGTTATCTTTGAGTGCTGTTATTTGGGCGAGAATTTAACTTTTTGAAATTTGTTTTTGCAATTTCTATTTTCTCCTTGATTATTTGATATAATATATAAAATTTAAAGATAAAAAAGCTATTAAAACAATTTGCAAATCAATGATGAGAAGGGACAACATGTCAGTAACATCCATAACAGACTGAGGGTCACTTAATCTATATAAAAACACTCTTACAAATAAATAGGACATAAAGACAAGTGTGTAAGTTACATAGATAAGAAATTTCTCAAAGGGGCTGGGCTTGGTGGCTCAGCCTATAATCCCAGCACTTTGGGAGGAGGAAGCAAGTAGATTGCCTGAGCCTGCAGGTTTGAGATCAGCGCAGGTAACTTTGCGAGACCTTGTCTCTACAATAAATGAAAAATTAGCTGGGCACGGTAGTGCATGCCTGTAGTTCCGACTGCTTGGAAGGCTGAGACAGAAGGATCACCTGAGCCCAACAGGTCAATGCTGGGGTGGCTGTGAGTGTGCCACTGTACTCCAGCCTGGGTGACAGAGTGAGATGCCAACTCCAAAAAAAAAAAAAAAAAAAAGAAAGAAAGAAAAGAAAAGAAAATGAAAAGAAATTCCCCAAAGGAGAAATAGAAGTGTCCAGTAAACATAAGTTAAAAAATTTTAGCAAAAATTAAAAATCTAAATATGTAAACTAAATTG